>JANRGW010030247.1:0-27451 GCA_024733675.1 Psilopsiagon aymara
AACTGACCAAAGAGGTATTCCATACCACAGCACGTCATGCCCAGGATGCAGAAACGGAGAGCAGAGACCCAGAAGGGCGTGGGGGGTGCATGTCTTGGTCGGGCTGGGTATACGTGGTGAACTGTTGTATACTCTTCCCTTGTATTTCTCTTGTCATTATTATTACTAGTGCTAGCAGTAGTGGTTTTGTGTTATACCATAGTTACTAAACTGTTCTTAACTCAATCTGTGGGAGTTGCATTCTTTCGATTCTCCATGTAGCAAGCTGCGTGGCTGATTTACGGCCTAAACTACGACAGCATCTCTACTGGTATTTAAGCATTTCCCAGTTCATTTCAATAGAAATAGCTAGTACAGAAAAAGAAAAAGCTTGTGTGAAATTACCAATCTTAAACAGTCTTGCTCTGATTGCAGTTTAAATTTTGTGAAAAAAATTGAACACAAAATTAATAATTGAGAAATGCAGCAATTGTGAGAATTTCTGTAATAGGGCATAGTCATTACGGTACAGCGCTATAAAAATCTTGCTCAAACACACATCTTTAGCTACAGTTTTCTGCACTTCTCCGAAACTCATTCTGTTTAAATGGAAAATTTGTGCAAGATCACTCAAGCAAAGCTCATTCTTTTGAAATTGCCTGAATATATATACACAAAGATGCGCACTCTCAACTGGCTCACTAATGGCATGCAGACAAGAAGGATTTGTTACTTGTTACTGAATTCTCACAAACATTTTTGACTCTGCCTTAAAAAAAAAAAACAAACAGAACAAGAGCATCTAAGTCACTTGAGGAAAAACTGTACTTCTCATAGAAAAAAATCAGTATCTCCACAACACTGATGTAAACCACAACACAAATTTCTATAGGTAAAGAAAAAAAGAGGAAGGAAAAAAAAAAATCCTACTGTTAGGATCAGTGGGAGAGATCAAAATCAAAATTAGTAATTAGCAGTTACCTTGACAACTGAAAGCATAAAACATTATTTCAGCTAGGTGAAAAAAATTACATGTGAAATTACTTACATGCCCTGATAAACTGGAAAGGAAGAGAAGAGGAAGCATTGTTTTAAGTGAGAATTAAAAGAGACAAAGTACTACAGTATAGTGCGGATGGAAGGTCCCCATTACTCTGCCAAACCCGTATGCTCCTTTTTCTTCACTTTGTTTATGACTATGAGCATGCCAGCTCTAATTTGTTTCTTGAACTATCTATATTTAAATCTTATTGGAATACTATTGTACATATGATTATGTGAAATTGATTGCACCTTCCCTTTTCATTAAAAGAATGTGTGTGTCTGCTAACTGGATTTTCAAAAGTATACCTTGCTGGTCATGACTCTCTGATATTTTTAAAAACAGCTTAGCTTTGTATGTTCAGCCTTCCAGAAATTGTCCTGCATTGTTACCGGGCTCTGAGCTCAAGAAAGCACAAGAACTAGTAACACCACCACCGTTTTTTAAACTCCATTAACATCCGAAGCAACAAGATGAGAGCACAATTACTATAGGATCCAAATTAAAATAAACTCTCACTTTATAGCTGCTTCAAAAGGAGAATATCACTGAAAGTGCCAGCATAAGAATTCTTTTCAAGAAGTAAAACCTCAAGATGATCCCATATGAATTAACACCCAGAATACAGTCTACACCAGTTAGTAGGTATGAAGTTTTCAAACGTAGTTTGAATCAAGCCAGTGGGAAACTAAACAGAAGCACTTACTAAGCAGCCACAAGAAAAAAAAAAAAAAAAAACCTTAAAAAAAAAAAAAAAAAAACAACAAAAAAAACCCCCACAAAAAACCCTTGAACTAAAACAAATGAACCAACTCCTGAATTTCTTTCAAATTCTCTGGAGAGTCTCATGAGCCACCCCCTTCCCCTTCAGAGAAAAAAAAAAAAAAGAAGTCAGAGCTAATAAGCCAAATGATTATTTCTTTTTTTATGCCGAACTAATGTTGGGGCTAAAACTGCTAGAACAAAGGAAGTTAGTTGCTCGTTAACACTGGAGAAGCTGCTTCCTCTCCCACAACGCATTTAGCATCTATGAAGTCTTTCAACAAAGGATGTAGAAGCATCCACTGACATTAGATAGAGTTTACAAGTACTCCTATAAGAGTTTGTTATAACATTCCATCTTGTGTTTCCATCCTAATTGCATAAATTAGGATGGAAACACAATACATGGCTTCCAAATCGCACTGAAAGAATGGACAGCTGCAGTAAAACCCAGGACTTTTGAATATCACATTTGCGTGTAAGGATTTCTCTAAATGGAAAATATTTTCTAGCAGGTTTGGGTTTTTTTAGGGGAGGAGGGGTGTTTGGGGTTTTGGTTTGGTGGGGGCTTGTTGTTGGTTTGGATTTTTTACAACAAGCTTAGATAGTTCCTATTTATTTTACAGTCAGCATGACACTACTACAAAATCAGAATGTAACTTTCCAAACAGAGGATCTCTACTACTGTTTCATTAACTGATAGCTAAGTGGAGCCTTCAAAGCAGAAAAGATAAAAAAGGTGGAAATATGAACAGGACAGTGTGTCAATTTCCACTAAATTTATGACCCCATTCCTCATGTTATGGCCAATAACATAGCTAGGATCAACAAAAGAGGATGGATGTCAATCCTACCTGTTCCACCCAGACTGCAAAAGCAGGATTACTGTGCCCATGGTAATACCGTGAATCACTGAATTTGCACATATTCAAGGCCCCCACCATGGATTCCAGTGAAGCTCGCTGACAAAGGCAGAGGGGCAGCCAAGCATATGCAATTTTTAACAGTCTTACATATTGATGTCTCAGTATGGCAGAGTAAACACATAATAGATATGCTTGAGAGTTATTTTGGGGGCAATAAGGATTAAATTTACCCAGGAAGACAAAACATTCCTGAAGAGGAAGCGATGAAGGCAACATGCAGAAGGGGACATGTAGACAGAATCCCTACTTACCTCCACACAACCATGAACCGCAGAAAAGCATAAGTTAAAAAAGCAATTTAAAATATGGTAAGTTGACTTTTTGAAGTTTCTTTAAAAATGCTTTTATTTTAGGTGATACAAAGTTCACAGAAGATCTTTAATACTTTGTTGTTTTGTGGTTTTGTTGGGGTTTCTTAATGCTCTTAAACAGTAATATGGCAGGCCTTTATTTTCTGATATTCCTGAATCACTGAAACATGACCTATTTAAGCATGTTTTCTGTTTATTTGATTTTTTTTTTTAATACACCAAAATCTAAGTGTTCCTCTGTTAAAGCAGATTTTGGTTTACATCAATTATATTTACCCAGAAACCTCCTTTGGAGTTTTCATCTCTATCTCAAATTCCATAGTGACTTAAAAATGCAAAAAAAAAGGTGATTTAAATAGTATACATGACTACTGAGCCAATCAGGTAAGCTTTTATTAATGGGTAAATCATGCATCAAGTTTTTGAGCTGTCAAAGTACAGACTTTTGTAAACCCCTCAAAACTTTATGAACAAAGCTGTCATTTACAGCCTAGGCAATACTTAAGTGAAGCAAAACGTCTGGCTCACATTTTCAGACATTTGTAAGCCTCTTGGGCTTCTGTACTTGCATTTCAACAGAAGTGTCTCAATTACCAAAACATTAATAAACTCAGGAATTATGGTTACAGAGCTGTGGAAATGTCACTTCTAGTACATCTAAGACCTTGAATACACTTTGGGTAGCTTCAGTCTTCCCACTTCTTTGGTATAAAAGCGTTAAAGGGGAAGATGAAAAGGAAGCAGCAATTTATTACAAAACGGAAGTAATCCAAATAGGGGGAAGGCATTTACTGCTTTTATATTTCTGTTAGGTCCTTCACAACCCTAACTATTCTATGATTCTATGATCATTATTAACCTTTTTTAATTTAGTTATTTCTGTCTGTAAAAGGTCAGTATCAAAACAGCCTCCTGACACATATTAATGTGATAAACAAATCTCTAAATTTTCCTCTCTAAATTTGGAACTGAATTCGAGGCAGTGATTTCTAAATATAAAATCAAACAAAGAATAAGAAAATAAATACAACATGAATTATAATATTGTACTTTGATTCTTAACAAGATTAGATGTTTTCATGCTACATCCATCTCCATTGAAATGTGAAATGCAATTCTTACCCCGTCTCAAGAGCAGTTAAAAAAATATTACAGTTGATCTTTCCACTCCAGGAGGACAAAAAAATACAGAACTCTTCATACTTGTTAGGAATGATAACTTTAGGGAGAGAGACCTTAAAAAACAATCTATGAATGAAAACAAGAAGTGGCAACAGATTGCACCTGGAAGTTCAGAATGACATCTTTTTCAATTTCATATATCATGTAACCAGTGTCATATAAAAATGAAATTACCTAATAAATAAGAATCCGCTGTGGAAAGCCACTGAGCCACTTACCACAGATGGATTGCCTGGTTTTTAATTTAATGCTTTACATGACTCAAGTATGGAAGCACAGACTTGCATTTAAAAATTGAATTCAAGGTTTGGTAGATGAGATCTGTGCAACTTCTCTGTCTAAACCTCTGCTAGAGATGGAAAGAATAAAATATAGCATAGAGTTGTCTCACAAAACCATCAGAGTTGACCTCTGATATTTTGATTTATCTCTTTACTCATAGCGAAAAATCTACCTCTATAAATGCAGAATCTGATAGCCAATATGTATTCCTAATAAGGCTAGATGTCATATTTTCTGTAGGTAAGTAAAGAAAGGAAGCAAGTAGTTTTGACGAGGAATTTCAAAATCAGAACACTGTAACCCAAGTAAGCATTTAGATAGCAGAGGCAACTTGAAACACAGGTGTTTTTTCCAAGCACAGTTCAAGCCACATGGGGGCAGGGGACGAAGTGACAAATGCAAAATGAAAATCCATTCAGTTTTTGTTTGTTTGCTTTTTTTAAACACAGATCATATGTATTCTGGCTATTGACAGCCTTTTTGGAAACCACTTACAACACACTTATCTCCACCTGCCACACTGAAGAGCAACTGGCTGGGTCACCATTGCATTCCTTGTGTCACTGCATTCCATGTGCATTCCATGAAGTCAATTAGGCTATTCTGTCAGATTACAGCAAATCATAAAGACTGAAGCAGTGATGCAGCAGGGCATCTAAGAAGTTCACTGACTGCATCAGGCTGGTGACACTGCAGAATGACAGCAGATTTTGGTACTGATGAACCCCTTTCTTGTACAGGTGAATCCTCAGTTCTGGTTATTTAAAGTAACAGGGATAAAGCAGCTAGAATTAAATGTTTCAAACATACCTTAAACTAAAGGGTAATTAGAGTTTGACCTTACACATTATGCCAAAAGGCACTGCAATGCACCCATTTATTTTAATAATACCGCAAGAAGTTTGAGATTAAAATGATATAACTACTTGACTTTCAGAGATGCTAAAGCCTAAAGCTGAATTAAAAATAAAAATAATGCAACCTAGAAGCAGCTTTAAAAAAAAAAAAAAAAGATAACTGCCTATAAAGAAGAACGTAATTAGAAATGTGTCAGAATCTTCACTGCCTACAAACTTGCATAAGTTTAATGGCCCTCTAAAAAAGGAGTGACTCTACCCCAAACGGCAGGATGCCTGTAATATAGGTGACCCTAAGAAACTCAAGGCAACATCCTGAAACAGACCTAAAAGAAATTTTACATTTTTAATCATTTGGCTGAAGCCTTGGATGGCTCCTTGCCAGTACTACACAGACAACAAAGAGAGCAAAGAAAAAGCAGTAACAAAACCAGCCTAGCTGTTTGGAAGGGGAAGCAGAGACCTAGTGGCAGTCAGACAGGAGGTATGGTGGCAGCTTGGCACAAATAGCAAAGGAGAGAAATCGAGTTTTAATAAACAGATCATGGTCAGCAATACCAAGCAAGCAGATTTTTACAGGTACACCTAAACTTGTTAGCTCTGAAAACAGGATGCACATATAACCAAAGAAAAAGAAGAACTAAAAAAAGATCCTAATCAGGCAGACACCTTGCAATGAACACTAGATTTCACTGCTTTTCTTGTAGGCTTAAAGATCTATAGGAAGAACTTTAAAATCCAGATTATGTAGATAACAGTTCTGCTGTCCTATTTGAACACCATCTTAGTATGTTTTTCTCACACTAAGAACAGCATAAAAATACAAAAATGCTTTTAACTGTTTAAAGGGAAAAAAACTTTAAATGTATATATTATTTATATATGGCTAATATTACTCCTTAAAACATACAGCTCCAAACCATGACCCATCAGTTTAGTTACCACCCTATGAGATGACATTTTGTACATTTTTTACTTAATCATAATTACTGCTACATAAAAACCAATCTATACCATAGCTTCTGATTCTTCTAGAAACTTTGCTAATGCACTTTAACCACTCACCATCTAGCCAGCTGAAAACTACTTCACAGAAACATAGCTATTTAAACATGTTTAGTTATGATGTTACTCTATCATTAATCATGTGAACAGTTTCACATTTGATTTTAACACACTTTTAGAGCAGTTATGTTTTTCCCTGCCTTGTGTTCCCAATCACTCCTACTTATGTTGCCCTTCTCCAACATTAGCTCGAAGTCCTACACTGCCAACTTCCACATTGGCTCATACTGCAGTACTGAACTGGAAACCACAGCATCAATATACACAGGAAATCTTTCAGTAAATAAGGACTTGGGTGAAGTGATAGTCACACTTAGGTCCACAGGCAGGTTGCTCCAAATTACCCAGAAAAAAACATTAATTCAACTCATTTATCTTCAATCTGCTGCCTCTATACAGCATGAGACATCAGCTCTGCCTGACAAAACCACTGTGTTGCTAACATAGAGACAAATTCTCTGTATCTTAGACAAAATTGTTTTAAGTAACTAAACACAGCTCAGCACTAAACTTACAAAAAATGTAAAACATCAGTAAATGCAAAAGTCAGAGTTCACTAGCTTGCTCTAACCACATGAAGGCATTTTTACTATGTTCATTTATTTGAATAGGCCATTAAACTATAAATCCAAACAGAGTTTGGGCAAACAAATATTACATCAATTTCGATGAAACAAACCTTTGCCAATGAAATGTTAGATAGCATTTCTGCATAAAGTGCAACTGCTTTCTTAATCTTCCTTGAGATTTTAACTCCACATACCTATTGAAAAAATTAACACAAGGAGCATTACATGTCCCACTGGCTGCTCCTGCAGGTCTCTCAAGAGTACTTAACACAAACACTAATCTAGGGTATCTAACTCTTGGACTTTTAAGTATCTCAAATGCCACTTCAGAGTATTAGGCCAACTGCTGTGTAAATTATGTGTACATTAGTCGAATCATGACCCCCCCACTGGAAAAATCTGCCTTATGGATCATGTCCTTAGGGAGTCGAATGCTGCAGTGACAACTTACCACTGATCTAATCAAGAATCAAAAAATGAAGTTAAAATTAACTAAAGCAGAGTTACTGAAAAAAATCAATAGTGTTATCCAGATGAACCAGGTCATGCATGCTAGAACCTCCTACCATTTACTACTGCAGTACATTACCACTACACTAAAAATACATCCTAACCCTTTGCAAAATAACACAGAGAAGTTGAAACATTTCACTACCAGGAATTTAGAACACATTTACTAATTCAGAGTTTTTAGATCCTGCCACTGGTCAACATTTGATTTTGAAAATGTCAATGATTAATCCCAGCCCTAAACCCTTCTCTGTGTGAGTCTATGTATTTTCCATGTAATTTCTGCTGTAAATTTGCAACACTACATTCTTCATTTACTCAGTAACTGATGGACACAAAACCTACATACACCTTTAAAAGCCCAAGGATTTACTATTCTTAAAATAAAGGACTTTGAACTTAAAACCAGCTTTGTCTTTAAATTCCAGTACCCCAAATACTTGATAAGCCTGCTGAAAATCAGCATAAGAATTTGTATCTAAGCATCTTAAATAAATCTGTTCATGTAAGTCTATCTCTACAAAATGATTCTGTGTTTTGGACTGGTAATGAGTCCTATCAACATTTTTTGCCAGTGGGTCTGGCTTTGCCCTACCCTGTGGAAGGAGAGACCTTTTAGGTAGTCTTTTTCAAGTGCAGAGATAAAAGGAGAATCCAGTACATACATAGGAGAGATTTTGAGCTGCTGTTGCAGAAAGAAAAAAAGATCCGTATCCTCCCATTTGTTCCCAGGCTACAAGACCCTTTCGCAACTGACAAGCTTTTTCTTTTTGAGTATTATTTCTCTCCACACACCCCTTTATAATTTTTGTTTCCTCAGCTCCTATCTGCCCCATGAGAAAGGTCTTTTAATGAAGAACCCTTACTTACACGGTAAAAGAGTCTAAAGAAGAAAGCTAACTACTTGTATACCCGCTGTTTTATTTTAGAGAGGAAGTCAAGAACGACAGCCTTACATCCCAGCCATCCATGAAGTAAGAATCACAGGAGCTGTCTGCGACAGAATTGGGAAGTAACAGCATAAAGTCATCAACACACACTGGCTTTCTGAAAACCAGCAGGAACTGAAGTTATCTTTGCTCATCCTACAAGATAATGCTACAGCAAGAATTCAAAATTCAAGGAACTTGAAGCATAGTTGGTACAACAGCTATATTGGAGACATCAAGAGACACAAAGGAGGTCAGAAGGGAACTGCACACTACTGATCCATCTTTAAGAAATAATGAGATCGGGAGAGCACTTTTAAGAAGCTATAATATCACAGCAATAGCCGTACTGGTGCCAGATTAAAGATAACCTTCTCAAAAGCCAGCAGCATCGACAGACTGACACAGCCTAATCTGATTTAGCTCAACCCTTTCTCTGAGATACTTCAATGGATTTGAGGATTTAAAATCAAATGAACCAATATGCACTTGCTCTAAAGCACATTGCTGAAACTGAAATAAGCAAGACAAAAGAAAGCTTTTATTGACCACTAGAATGCTAAACAACAAAAAATTGCTACATAGTTTTAGCGTACCTTCCTTTCAGCTAAACAAAACATTTAGTTTTCCAGAGCCTCTTAGCTGTCCATCCACACTTTGAAAATATTTAAATTCTTTAATGTTTTTAACAAGTATATCATAACCACTTCCATAAATAAATTCTTAGCCATAACATTCTAAGTCTGCAAATTTTGCCTTTTTTCCAATAAATCAAGGGAAACTTCCCTTTATCCAGACCTTCCCTTTATCCAAAAGTCCTTTTTGTCTAAAGAGAAGAGAAGGTTGCAGCTTCAGGGGACTGTAGCAGTGTTTTCAATCTAAGCAGTGAGTTATCAGCTGTGGAGAATGGAGGGGCAGAAAAAGAAAGGAGGGGTGGGGGGAAAGAGCTCAAAAGCCAATTTGTAATAGTCACGCCAACAAGCATTATTCTCTCACTCAACAAAAGGGTTATTGAAACACAGTCACTTAGACTGCGTGAGCTCTGGGTCAACAACGTGGTCCTGCTATTCAGTCAGCAGCTATCTTCATCTAACAGGCACTGCTGAACAGGGGAAATGGACAGAAACAGATCTCTAACCCCCAAAGTCTATAAACTTAGCCTTGTGACTTCTTACAAGTGCTTTAAATGGAAAATAAACAAACAAAATGTAAGTTGAATAGTTCATTACAATCTTAAAATACCACTCAACCAAGAAAAATCAAGCATTTGCATAATCTTTTTCTGTAAAGCAGTTCACAGCAACAATTAAAAGGGCTTACCTTTTGCATTCAGATTTCTTGTGAAAGAACAGAGCAGACACTAATTTTCATGGGGAATAAATCACCCATTTGTCAACATTTTTCAACCTTTGTTACTGGTGCTTTATAGCTTTCCATGTACTGGAATAAAAAGAAACAGTGACAGATACAAGTTGTGAACAAGTTTATTATCAAAGTATAGAAATTATTTTCTCATACTTATTTTTCTCAAATTTAGAAGGTAAAGCTTAATGGAAATATTTCACACAATTTAATACAATTTTGCTGGAAAGATCTAACCAGACTGGAATGCTGGAAGTTAACAGAACTTTATGTTCAAATAGGAATTCCAATTTAAATTTTTTCCCATAATTTCCTTATCCACACTGTCCTACACCAATAAAATAACCATTTAACACACAGAACAGTAGTTTGACTATTTATTAGTTAAAAGAGAATGCTGTACTCCCACAGATGCTAGGAAATGTGTCTGTGAATTTAAAGAGGATCCTGGGAGGTACCAGCCTGTCAGCCTCACCAATCTGCCTGGGAAGATCATGGAACAGATGTTCCTCAAAGCTAAGGTAAGGCACATGGAAGACAGGGAATTGACTCCAAACAGCCACCACTGCCTCATCAAGGACAATTCCTGCCTGACCAACCTAGTGGCCTTCTATGATGGAGTGACTACATCAGTGAACAAGTCAACAACCATGGATGCCATCTCTGAAATTCTGTAAGGCCTCTGACATGGTCCCCCACAACAATCTCTCTAAATTGGGGAGATATAGATTTGATGGGTGGACTATTTGGTGGGTGAGAAATTGGCTGGATGGTTGCCACAGAGTGATCACCAGCTCAGTGTTCAGATGGAGATCAGTGACAAGTGGTGTTTCTCAGGGGTCTGTATTGGGACCAGTACTGTTTAGTATCTTCATCAATGACAGACACTAGGATCAACTGCAACCTTGGAGAGTTTACAGATGACACCAAGCTAAGTGACGCAGTTGACACACCTAGGGAATGGGATGCCATCCAGAAGGACCTGGACAAACTTGGGAAGTGGGCATGTGCGAACGCCATTAGGTTCCACAAAGCCAATTTAAAGTCCTTCACCTGAGTCAGGGCAACCCTCAGTATCAATACAGGCTGAGGCATGAAGGGATTTAGAGCTGTCAAGCCAAGGAGGACTTGGGAATACTGATGGATGGAAAGCTGGACATAACCCAGCAAAGTGCTCTCACAGCCCAGAAGGACAACTGTATCTTGGGCTGCATCGAAAGAAATGTGGCTACGAGGTCAAGGGAGGAGATTCTGCCCCTCTGCTCTGGTGAGACCATGGGGAGTACCAAGATGATCAGAGGGATGGAGCACCACTCTAATGAAGAATGGCTGAGAGAGCTGGGGTTGTTCAGCCTGGAGAAGAGAAGGCTCCAGAGAGACCTTATTGCTGCTTTTCAATACTTCAAGAGGGCTTATAAGAAAGATGGGGATGAACTTTTTAACAGGGTCTGTTGCAATAAGATATAGAGTAATAGTTCTGAACTAAAAGAGGGCAGATTTACACTGGATAGAAGGAAGAAATTTTTTACAACAAGGGTGGTGAAGCACCAGACCAGGTTGCCCAGAGAGGTGGTAGATGCCCCATCCCTTGAAACATTCAAGGTCAGGTTGGATGGGGTTTTGAGCAACTTGGGTTAGTGAAAGGTGTCCCTAAGCATTGCATGAGGGATGAAATATTTCACTCAACAATTTCACTTGCTTCTATCAGGCCTTTATAGGAATACCAAGACAACATGTTGCTAAAGGGCATCTGTTTCAGGTATGTTCTGGAGTTACAACATACAAAGATTTTCCTTTTATCTAATCTGAAATCTGCCCTGTACCATTTCATCATTATGACAGTACCAAACTCAACAAGCAAATGCTATACTCAAACTGAAGCTCTAGTTCTTCTACTTTTCTTCATAAATGAATGCAAAAGGTAGAGAAGTGATGATTTCAGCTTTTGCAATAACATATTTTTGTTTCTAATCCAAATCTGTACTATTTAAGCATTTGATATTCCAGACAGAAGATAAAACCATTAACCTATTGCACACGTAATGACGTTGTGGCTCTACTTGAGCCTGTACAGTCAAGTACCTCCTGTCTCTCTGAAGACAGCAGAAGATCTAAATCCTCAGCCCCCTCTCTCCAAACTCAGCTTCTGAAGACAGCATCCACTCGAACATTTTCTTGTCTACTGACACAGGATCCAATCCAGAAAACAAGTCCAAAACACATATTTAACTGTTGTTCACACCTAGATTGACACCTTGCTTATGAGATATAAATTATTGCTTGCTTAATAAAAATATTAAACAACTTCTACTTGCCTCTCCCTATTTCTTCTTGTAGATATATGGTAACAGTATTCCACCAGTATTTCTCACAGTAAAAGCAGAACAAGATAAAAGGTCATACAATGCTCTGGAAGGCCACACTTATTAATGCAGCATTCAAGATTGGATCAGAAGCAGCAGCAAAACTGGGAATCACTGATCCAATGGCTCTGCTCTTTTTTTTCTTTTTTGCAGTTCACCCTACAGTGCCTGAAGTTGTTGACAGCTGCCTGCCAGCAAACTGTTATTCACAAACTCATTCATATTGCATTGTCCACAGTGACTGCAACCAACATTTCAAGAATTGCATTTATAGAGCAACTGTCAGTAGAAGGACTCAGATGTGCAGCAAAAGGATTCAGATGTGGAGCAAAAGGATTCAGATGTGGAGCAAAAACTTAACACAATTCACCAGTTATATTCAAGGTGCAGACATTTCAGAAACCATGCAGAGAGGTTCTTAAACTGGAATTGTCAGAGAAAGGCATGTAAGTCCCTCTGACATGCTGTTGTAAAAAATCTCTTCTGCTTTAAGCAGTTCGTAAAACAGTACTTGTAACATTAAGTAGCACTACCGCTCCTCAATTACAGATTCTGATTATCACAGTAACAAGAGAAATATCTATAAAGTGCACTACAGGTAAAAACTGTAAAGATTTTTTTCACTTACACATGTCAAAAGATTTGGCAATCAGGCACAGGTTCATAATACCCACATCATACAACAATACATGGGAAGAGAAGTACACTTGAGACTCAACTATCAAAATACATTCCAAATTATACAAGTCCCAGTATGTAGTGTAAGTTCTTCCTAAACATTTCAGGTTTACTCCACCTTCAAGAGAGGGCACAGCTTCTTTATAATTATAGTTTAACAGAAGTTATAGCAGTTTTAGAAGACATCAAATAGCATTTAGTCACGGCTATAAAATCTGTGTAAGGTACAGTATATGCTTGACATCATCTCAGAGCAAAATGTTCCATACCATTTAAACTATGCTCTTTGAAAACTCCTGGATGAATAACCAGTGTCCTAGTGGGCACATACAGCACATCCAGCGCAAACACCTTGACTGATTTGAAAAAAAAAAAATCCAACCCTTAAAGCCACATTAAAGGAAAGTCTCCACAGTCCCCAACAGCCTCAGCTAAGCAACCAGTCCTCTTGAAACTCCCCTGTCCAGCTTGTCTTACATCCATTCCTGTCTACCTATCTTCTCTGGCTCACAGATGCATCCCACAGAAATTAAATTTTGCAAAAGAAAGATGAAAATATTAATCACATTTTTCTTCATTTGTAAGGTCATGAAAATAATTGTTACAGATATTCTGGTCCAGAAGATGTAAAAAAGAATCTGCTATTCCACAGGGGGGATTAAAAGTGTTCTATGTCTCAGCCCCTTGGTATCTGTGCATTTCATACTACAATTTGCTTTATTTAATACCCAGAATGAGGAAAATATAAATTATTTTTTTTAACTGGATGTGCGCTGCAACGTGCAGTAATCCTGACTAAATCGAAATACTAACATGTAAAGGCCTAAAGTAATTCTAGCTAGGATGGGTGACAGAAGAGAAAAAACAATGCTGAAGTACTCAAAAGAATTAAACCCCTGTGCAAAGCAAACATTACAGTATGTTCCATAAAAACATGAGCTACAGTAGATTAAGGAAGGAAGCAGTTAGAACATGGATTGGATAACAACAGTTGTATTCGAGTCAAAAAGCAACTTCTTGACAAATCTGACATTCATCTAAGCAACCTGCTGCCCATATAATCTTCCAAAAACAGTTGGGGGGGGGGGGAAGGGGGAAGTTTGCCAGTATTTGCTGCGGTGTTAAGAGCTTCCAAAGAAACAAATACAAATAAGCAAACCAACTGAGATCAAAAAATCAAAATCCACTAACCCAAGTTCTTCAGGTTAATTCAGGGAGCAGGATGCTAGGGGTGCTTCTCAGGGGTGGACAGCTCTGACTTTTTACAGTTCAAAAATCATACTGTTCTCTACACAAGAAAAAGACCAGAGAGAGAGAAATAATATAAACTACTGAATTCCCAAATTAGAGAGTAATTTCTCACACTTTGAATAAGGATGTATTTGCAGAGATGGAACTAAAAATGCAGGCACGCAAGCAGAGAAGAAACATCAAAGCAGAATGTCGCTTAATTCCTCCATATGAGAGGAATTTATCCCAGAAATACTTTGAAGATCTCTAAGACTAGAGAAATGTGTAAGAGATACAGCCTTATCAGAGGATGCAACAACTATTTTATTCCTGTTTTAATTAATGCCCAAATAACAGAGCAAGGAAAATCTCTTTACATTTGCAGAGAAGTCTCATGATTTGACTGCACCCTAAAGAATCAAAGGCAAACTGAAGAAATGCAATCTGTCTAAAATCCTACTTATCCTACAGCTTCTTGATAGGCAGCAGGTCCAGTCATGAGCATGAATTGTTTTAACGCCTTCATTCAGATGCAACTGTTTAGAGCGCATCACCTTCAGGGCATATTTTTATTTGTCTCACCAGGTATTCAGGCAGTGCATCACTACTGACAGTCCAGCAGCTGGCGGACTCAGCAGAAATCTTAGCTTCATACTCCCCTACAGATACTGGGAAGGAGTGCAGGGGAATTTTAGCCAGCTAGCAAAGTCACTGTCTAATCTGAATTACTCTGCTCAGCACAGACAAGTCAACTATGACTCACTGACTAGCCTTTACCGCTGTGACGAGGGCCGATCTGACTGCCAGAATGAACAACATAGTCCATGAATCCTTCTTTTTTTCTGACTATACATTTCTTTTTTTTTCTTGATGATGTCACAAATTTATTTTCCACTTGTGCTATTATTACTCTCACTAAAATTCAAAAATGTAGAAATGATGACAATTTAGATGCTGGAGTGCTAGACAACAGAAATTTTCATTAAAACATGAAAGAACAATGAAGCATAAAAATTGGACAGGCCACTGCTTGAGAATTAAGATACAGTTCTATGCTTATTTTTTATCTGACCATTAAATGTCACCTAACTGTGCTTCAGTTACTGATCTGGAAAACAGAGATGACAGGAACAGATCGAAGGGAACACTCCTGGAAAAATCATAAAGAGATTTACATGAATTTTCAGCTATTAGTAGAAAGTATTTATCATGGAGGGCAATTAAAGTAGAGGAAACTGACAGAAATTAAAATGTTTTGCTGTGTGCTAAGTAAGTACTAACTACGAATACAAATCTTTTAGTACTACATCTCATTTATTAATTTAACCCTACACAAAAATATTTACAAGAAACTGAATCAAAACAATTATCAAACAAGAACTCCACATTTCTACCAAGAAAATTAATACACAGCTTCTTGCCTTACAACAGATGATGCTCATTACCTCAGAAATTATTACACGTTTTCTACAAATCCCTTATTCTTAGATAAACTAATTTGCAGAGATGGATTCATATGAGATAGCTGCTTACAAACATAAATACAAAAGACTGTCATGGTACACTTTAACGCATATTAAATAAAAAGGTGCCACAGAAACAAGAAAAAATCCCTGACCAACTAACACTTACATTCTCCTAGAAACATGTGAAATGAGAAATCTTTCAAACATCTACAATGTCGACGAAAAAATACAAACGAAAATGTTCAACTGTCAAAATATTTTAATTCATGTGGTGATTAAAACGAAAGGTTTTCTGACCTATACTCACCCTAGCTCCAAAACAGCTATAAGATTAAATAGTTTCAAGCAGATCATGACAGTCCTATGAGATCGAAGTAACAGTGACAAATCAGCCCAGTCATTCACTACAAAAAATCATGCATAAGATAGCAAATGACTTTTCCTTACATCTTTGAGGAATAAACAGAGGTATGTATACATGCAAGCACATATGCGTGTATGTGCGTATACATGCATAGAGCACCAATGTACAATTTTCTGCATTTTGTCCTGCTGTTGGTGATCTTAATAGTCGTGTGTCTAAGAGAGCCTCAAAAGCAGGCAAGCAACCTTTCCTTCAGCTGTTTGCTCCTTTCCCCTTCAAGTTCAAATGGGGACGAGACAGAAAGAACAATGTGAAGCTCAAAAGCTGTTGTTTTGCAATCAAGAAGCCCAAACTTCTTCATTTAGGAGCTGGGATTTGGAACTCTTTTCTCTTTCAATGTAATTATTGCATTGCTTTTTGCTCAACATGGCTCATGCAAGACCACTTTGTTTTCTGTGCACTCAAGCATGTGAGGACATCAGAGTGCGCCACCTGCCAGTAAAAATACCTCTGCTTTCAAGAGCAGCTTTGCCCTCTGAAGCTGGTCTGCACTGTGCTTAATTTATACCCACAGGAACCCTCTTCATTATAAAATAGGTTTATATTGTAACTCTGTGTAGTGCAGGATTTACTGTTTGGTAAGGATGGTTTCTTCATACAGCTGCTATAGCCTGGCAAGTTCAAAGTACTTGCATTACCAAGAAATACTACCCATGCACATCCACTGCAGAATTAATCGAGGCAGATGAAATCAGCCCAGAATGGATCAAATTCACCATGTAGCAAAAAGCAGTTTCTACAGCAAGAAACACCAGTGATGCCCTGAGGACATACTGCAAATGCACCACATTGATTAGGAAATTCTGTGTGAAACTTGAATATCACTAAAGTCTTAAGTCAAACATTTAAGAGCTGTAAAATATTTTAATGGGAAGCCTCTTGAAACATGACCAACAGAGATTAAAATAATAATAAAAGAAGCCAAACAACACCTCAGTTGTATTCAGCCAGATTTCAGTGTGTATTCCATACATTACTGGTTGCCACAGGAAAAAAACAAGATGGTGATTATTAACATTGTTTAGAGACAGTTATCAAGCTGGGAATGGAGCTAGAAGAGACACAGGAGAATAAATGCAAACAACTTAAATTTCATTGCTGGAAATGGGGGAGGTGGGGGGGTGGGCAAGGGGAGGCAGGAGAGAATCTATAGTAGATGGCAGTACTAAATTGATTCTCCAACCCAACCTTGGGAAACATTCCCTTTACATTTCAAGGTCTATCGCATAGTACGTTAAGTAAACAAAGCTAAGGGTTGAGTGAGGAATGCCAGAAAACTTTTCCAGTTTGCTAAGCCAACACACAAGCAGAAGTATAAGGCTATGGTTAGGTTCAACTACCACATTAACTATTCACTCCTGTAAAAGCTGTGGTTTTCAGGCTTTACTGAAGTCCACAGTGCAATACACAAATAAGATTATTTTGAAATAGCCAACAAATAAGCCTCTTCACATGTCCCAGATTCTCTTTTTAACTGGACTTCAAAACACCTGCATATCACAGGTAATCTTATGTTCAAACTCACAGCCCTCCTCAGGTGCAAAAATGTATGTCAAGTTTGAGATACCAAGGTGTCATACAGATGAAACCTGAACTTTTCAGCAAGTACTCAACTTTGTTCTCAGAATAGTTTTATCATTTAAAACCTGCGAAAATCCGCAGAACTGCTTGACACCTGCTCTTCACCACCAGAGGAAGTCACTTCACTATATTTAAGCAATTGGACACACTGATTTCTCAGCACAGGTTCTCTAAATCCAATAGTCCTATGAGAAAACCCAACCAAAACTAGAATTCAAATCTTTCTCTATAAGCCTGCAGTCTGCTTGTCTCAAGCTGATTTAAGGGAACACATACTCTGCTTTTTTCTCCTGTTTGGATGACAATTTTTATTTAAACAGCCTGACAAGTTACATATTTAGGGCCATTTTTAAAGAAAAGAATTATTTTTATCTTGTGATAAATCTTTATTAGGCTTGTGATTCATAAGAAATTATTTAAATTAGGCCAGGTTACAGATAACAGCTTGCATAAATCCATGCAGCCCAGAGCTGCATAAAACAGAATAGCTTAAGCATCACAGTCCTTGAAAATCTGATTTATGGTTATCATAGAATCATAGAATAGTTAGGGTTGGAAAGGACCTTAAGATCATCTAGGTCCAACACCCCTGCCATGGGCAGGGACACCTCACACTAAACCATGTTACCCAAGGCTCTGTCCAAACCCAGCCTTGAACACCACCAGTGATGGAGCATTCACAACTTCCATGGGGAACCCTTTCCAGAACCTCGCTACCCTCAGGGTAAAGAACTTCTTCCTCATATCCAATCTAAACTTCCCCTGTTTAAGTTTGAACCCGTTATCCCTCATCCTTTCACTACAGTCCCTAATGAAGAGTCCCTCCCCGGCATCTTTCCACAAACGGGTGTAGAAAGAAAACAGGTTGTTATGTCTGGAAAATTGCCAACACAAATATTGTAGCTTAAGTAATTTTCTAAACAGCTATGTTACTTCCCAAGAATAAAATATATTTGCTCCATATCCAGAGAGAAAGTAGTGAGAAAGTGTACTGAACATAAAAACATAATATAGTTTAATTCTTCAAACCTCCATTTATTTAGAAAAATAACGCAAACAATTTGAAGTTTTCCATACATTACATGAAAATGTATTAAGAGCTCCAAATCATAATATACTCAGTCTCAACTAACTGATACTTCATTTAATATGATGAAGGTAGTGGCCACATATTGATATACAGTCACATTTGGAGCAACTGACAGGGACATCACTTAGTATAAGAAAATGTCCTCAGTACAAAAACTATACAATGCATAACATTTATATCTCATGATACATTAGCTGTACCTTCTTTAATTACTGCAGTTACCAAAACTCATTAATAAAAGTGATGTCAACATCTATTAATTCAGTATTGTTCAGTATTGTTAATCAAAAATGTCTTCATCATTAAAGCTATAGAGAATTTTGTACATTGACACTGGACCAACTGCTAAGGATTGGCAGGGTCCAGAGATTAGCCCCTGCCATCTGCACATGAATACGCATCAAGTCTTTGTTTGATTAGTGGAAAAGTTAGTGATTACAACCAAAACATATAGAGCCCCATTTAAACAAAGACTAAGGAAGTGATTTCAGTCCACAGGATTAATGGATGAGATACAATGACATCTTCAGAACATACACAGACCCTCCAGATGTTCTGTAGCACATTGCTTCTAATCAAGGATTCAAACATTTAAAAAATAATAAAACCAGAATATGCTGAGACACTAGCAGTTTCCCACATCAAAGACTAACATTAGTGAATCTGCCTAAAGACAAAAACTCCATTCAGAGTTGTAATTTGATTCACCTGCTTGGTCTAAAAATCTGAATGTACATGATACAAACTGGTGAATGATTCTACTTAGTTGCTGGGCTTTTTTTTTTTATTCTCTTACCTATCAATTTTCTGTTCTGACACAGCCATAACATAGAAAAGTATAAGGTGAGAAACCAGTTTTTTAATCATTGAGTTTGGCACATGAAAAGAGTGCTGGAGGTAGCATGCAGGGCACAAAGGCTTTGATTCAGATGCTCTCCACTGTACCTTGATCCATGAGAGATGTTCAGAGTTGTGGGAGGAGAGTCCAATGTGATTCAAGTGGTTCTAATTTCAAATGAGACAGTCTATGGTACTAGGGAAATCCAGGTTGGGGCTAAAGAACTCTGCAAGGGTATGCTTAAGCCATTACAGGGTGGCACCTTCCACTAGACCAAGTTGCTCAAAGCCCCAGATTAGTAGACTGTATCTACGAAAAGCTGCTGAAGTCAATACAAAAAACAGAATTGTCAAACTACAAATCTACATTTAATTATCTATCACTAAAATAGACTACATGGAAATAATCTGTGATTCACTACGTATTTTAATCTAAAATAGAGATATTGTATAGGTACTTACATATCGGAAAAATTCCTGCAGCAAGAAGTAAAACAATTATCTTATTTAAAGTACTTTAGATGTGTTTCTCAACTGTATCATCAAATATAGATTTATAAAACCTAATAGCTTGAAGATGGTTAAGTTCAATTTTCACCTTAATATTTAAAAGCTCTCACAGATCTATATTTTCAACATTACTTTTTAGGTATTAAATAAAAACACAACACTGTACAACATTATTTTAACATTGTATACGTTAAAGTAAGGGTCCCATAGACAACCTCATAGCAGATGCTCAGCAATGCAAAGATTAAAATTTTTACGAGATGCCATACATCATCACTCTTCCCCAAGGTCACACCACTAAAGCAAGCAACTCCCTTGAGTTCCCATGAAATAAGAGGCATCTTGTACTATTTATGTGGATGTGGAAGGCTGTTTTCAAATTCCACTTACAAAAGATAAACACAATTCCCTCTTCAAACTCAACTGTGTTAATGTCCTCCAAGAAATCAGCAAGCATCACATCCATTACCACAGCTACATTTCACATATCCTCTACAGTTTTAAGCAAACCCACTCACTCTGGTATGAAGTGTGATATTCCCAGTCAGGCACAGGCAATACACTTTATCTTATTCTGGTTCCCAATAGCTATTTAATGTCTCCCTCTAAAATGCAGTATTTGGCTATGTCATCATTTGGATGCGGTCACCCCTGCAATGGATGAATAGGCCAAGGTCCTGTCAAGGTTATTTGTCACTGTAAATGCATTCAGGCTGGCCTGTCATAAAAGCAGAAAGATATGCAGTAAGTTAATTAGGTAAGAAAGTAAGGTACAGCCCCTTCCTTCCACTAAAGCTTGTTTTGATATTTTAAAATAAGTGAAAATTATCTTTACAGAAACTCTAAATTAGCTAAGAGTTTTTCGGTACAGTTATCATCCATTTATCAAAATATCCTGATTCTAGTGCTCATTTTTCAGTCAGCAACCGATTTCCACCCCTCTCCTTATTTGAAATAATTTTTCAGTTCATCTGAAATTTTTAATTTCTCCCAACTTTAATTTTTCCCTCCTTTGCTTTCTAAAACCTCTCCCCATTGAGATGACAGAAATTACAATTTATGCAGCCTGACGATGGGGGATCAACAACTGCAGTACTCACAATTTCTGGATGGGACTGCTACAAGGATCTTGCATTTTGTGCTCTGCAACAGACTGCTATGGCTGCCTTTGGAGAGCAGAGTATTACGGTCAAACACAACTATGATGGAGCTCTGGTGATGTCATGCTAAGCAAACACAAATAAAGGAATATATTGCTTCTAAATGCTCTCAAAATACAATTCTGTTGTTAAAAGAACCAAAAGTATTACTGGCTGTACAAAAGGGCAACCATTACATCCTCAAAACCTGCGTTGCTATTCCATAGCCCTTGACTGCAGCATTATTTGTAATATCGTAACTTCAGCCCATGAGCATCTTCTTATAAGGTTAAGGTCTGAACCAACCCCTCCTTCCTAACTGAGATGGAATATGTATCCAGTATCCTTTTATTTGGTAAACTTTATGATTATTAAACACTTATACTCAGCAAAAAGAGATAAAGAATAGGACATCCCTTCTTATTTTCATATTACAGGTCCTTATTTTCAAACACAGGTTCAAGCCTATAACTATCCACTTTCCCACCAAGTACTATGGAGAGGTAAAAGTCTGATGGACTTATTTGTACAGTTCAATTTTGCTTTTCTTAAGACTGTTGTTAGACACTGTCATATTCTTTAAGATGTGCATTGCCTTTTCATGCCTAGAAGCACACTGTAATACTAACAACTTACCCCCCTCCCTCTCCAAAGGTATGAATAAAATTCAGGTTGTATTACAGAGTTTTAGTCATGCTCCTATTTCCTGAATTTCATCAAGACACAATATTGCATTCACTTCAACAAAGATTAATATTTCATTATAACAAGTTAAGTCTGGACAATCTTTATGTGCAAAAGTAATGATCAAAAGCATAATTGCCAAGTGGGGAAAATGAACCATCTTGAGGTTTTGAGATTCTATAAAGCATATCTATGCAAAGTAAAATACTACAAACCCATATACAAACATACCTACTATGAAAGTAGTAAGTAGCTAGAGCTTCTTTATACAGATATTAATTTTAATCTGCAGGAATTCCATTTGATCCAAGCTCTGCCTTCTCTAGCAGTATGCACATCTTTAGGAACAAATTACATTAAAAAAAAAAAAACCAAAAAAAAAAAAAAAACCAAAAAAAAAAAAATTCAAACACCTAATCTTGGTACTTTTTTATTTCAGATTAGAAGCAACCTAAACTTGCAGTGGAGAGAGCAAGAAAATGTTCGCCTTTTAAAACAGCCAGGGATAAGAACTGCAATTCATTCTTCTTGTACAGAGGAAAAGCATGGCTAACATTATTAAATATATTCTGAGGAAATCATATGTATACACATAGTCCAACAGTAACGAGACATTTCTTCACAGAGACCTGGATTACTAGTATACTAAAACCAGTATTTAACTGCTAAAATGCGACTGACCTTCTCCTAAGGCACAGTAGTGACCATGCAGTCAAAGTCAAGAGAAATGTAGTGCAACTGGAAAAACATTAAGATGTTTTTCTTAATGTCTCAGGACACGAGATACTTAGTATCTTAGCAAAATGCAGAATCAGCATTTTATAACAGTGAATTTCAGAGTCTGACAGAAGATTTTGCTCACTTTAATGGTTACCAAGTTAAGACAAACTTCCCTCAATATGGAAGAAGCTAGCCTAGCAGTGAAAGAACTGCAAAAACTGTAAGAGCTGGTATGAAGAATTAATAATATCAATATGGCATGCTAATTAAAGGTCTATCCAAGCCCCTTAGTACCTAGACAAGAATGAAGGTTTTTCATCAATTTCTACAGCACTACTAACAGAGTACTAACCCTAAGCAAGACTGTTGGCTGTACAAAGAAAAAAGACTTTTTGATTTATCACAGTGGGGTGAACAAGACATGAAAACCTCCTTCTTGCCAGCTCATATCAAAGCAGGTTATTAGCTTCCCAAGTGAGAGAAATGCCCTGGATGTCATCTGAGATCATTAAAACCCCCTGATTAGTACTTAAGCTCCCCTGACAGGCAGCTGGGCTGTGGGGGAATTTGATGGGAGCCTTTCCCTCTAGCTAAGTATCATCTAATCAGACCTCTAATGCATCAAAACCCAAGAAATTATTTTCTTCTTATTAACTAACAAAACAACTATTAACAAAACTGTAAGTTATTAACATACAAATGTTGATAATCATTAGAAAGCTATCTTTATTTGGAAAGTACTTTTCATTTGCTATAGCTGTAGAATTGAATTTTCACTGCTTTTCCAACCACTGGCCATGTGTCAAAACACGTTTTCTTTAACAGGGCATATAAACAGACCAGAATCCCAAGGACACTCTTGTGTATCAAATCTATACCTCTACCACAAATAAACACACTAACGCAGGATATTCTTTGTGGATAAAAACATAACTAAAACTGGGAACAACAAATTTATTGCCAGAAACATTGACTTTGTGATCATATAAACCGACAAACAGATGTCACAACTACCACTGTGAAATTTCAATTTGCATAAGCAATAACAGTTAAATCAGGCAGTGACTTCCATTGTACTAGAAAAGCTGGAATTACAGCATTAAAAACCACCCAAACATTTCTACATAGTAAGCTTCTGAAGGCATTCTTCCTGTATTATACATGAAAGCGCCTCTTTCTGTACAACCATCCTGAGTAAGATTTCTAAGATCAAGGGATTTTTAGACAGCTCCTTTCGCATATTGCCTGTGTTATCCAACACCCCCCCTCTCCCCAGCTACTACATCAACTGTGAAAGACATATCAAGAACACACTTCCTAAATATTTTTTTGCCTTCTTTCTGTATATTTGCCAGCAGCACAATGTCTAACCTTGGCATCTGCTATAAATTCTATTCAAACTTTGTTGTAAAGCACTTGCTTTTAGTTATCCCTGCTCACATATCAACCAACTTCCAAAAATATGCCAGAAGCCCATTTCTCTCCTCTTTAATTTTCGCAAAAATCACCCTGTACAAAACAGAAAAATATAAGTTTTGCACTTTTTCCTGGAGTGCATATACTCCATATTTTTAGTGTTCAAATTTTTAGGGCTTTGTTTGTGCTATAACTAAATTTACTGAAAAAAAAGGCAAGCCAATTAATAAGTTTTTTACATTATTCTTATATTCCAAAAGTCAAGTAAGATATGACCCTATGAAGAAAATCCTCAGTATTTACAGAGGTCCAGTTCAAACTTATATTTGTGTAAAATACGAGAGACTGCTCAAGATGATATCTAACAACAACTTCTTTTAAAAAACCACAACTACAAAGTTCACAAGCCAGTTCCAAAAGATGCTGCATGTCTCCCCCTGCCTGCGTGGCATACATTTTACAAGATCAAGTACAACTGCTCATTTCATGGTGCACAGAACTGGAAAAAGAAAAAACAAAACAAACCACTATATGACCACTTTGATTTTTAATTAAAAGCTAAACAGCTATTACAACACCTCTGTTCTCTCATAACTAGTTACTCACTAGAAATCCTACCCAGTGGTATATTAAATTAGATTTACAACATGGTGTTAAATTTGCTTTTGAGAAGTTCCTTCAAAGAGCCTACATCAGCCTCTCTCATTCTTTCTGGAAGCAACCACTATTTAACTATGCATGTAACTACTGAGATCTTGGAGCCTCTTTCCCTGCTCCACATCAGTGATTTAACAGGAATATGGGTCAGGATTAAGGGGGAGTAGGGGGAAAACACCAATATTTTTCAAAGAAAGCTCTAATGAACATAACAGCCAGGACCATCTATTTCAACTGGTATGCTAAAACATTGAACAGATGTCCACTAATCAGGTAGCTGGCTCCTGAAAAATCACCAAAATATACACAAAGCCCCTTAAACAGTCAGTTTAAATCCACATGCTGATGTCTGGCAACGGTACTAATACATTTACAATAGCAAGTTCCCCCTGTGTATTCAATACATACACACACAGTATTCCTAACTTGGACACCGACAGAAGTTCATGCTTTTTGCATGCTGCAGACTTGCAAGTATTCAGAAAACACGTGGGCAAGCCTATGTTCCCTTATGTACAAAACAAATCATCTTTGACCCAAGTTCTCCTTGACTTACAGATCACTAAGAAAGTAGCTTTGTGTGCCACTTAATTCTTATGCTCTTCTCTTAACAAATGACAAAGAAGAAAACTGGTACACAAGCAGGACAGCATGAATCTAAGGTATTAATCTGACTCCACATGGTCATCCTTAAAATTTCTTCTGCTGTAGGTGTATTCCACAGCAACTACAGCCTTTGCTGTTCAAGACATCCATTACTGAGTTCCACTGCTCCTACTTAACTCCTTTGTGATGCTCTTCTATGGCTCAAAGTTACCCTGAGCTAGAACTGAATTTGTCCAGTGCATTCCTCCTACAAAAAACTGCCAAAAACAAACCAATGATTTTCAAAACCTAAAAGACAAGTTTTAACTAAACATCTGTGATAATAAATCACCTGAGAAAAGAAAACACAGGTGACTGGTCCAACAAAAGCCTTTTTTCCCTGCCCACCTATTACCAGTCAATGAATGCCTTCTGGGCACAACTTGAGCCAAGTCAGTAGGTTTGCCAGCCTGTAAACTAGCTTAATCAATTCTAGTCTTTACAGATGACTAGTCCAAGTCTCTAGGACTTTGCTAGCTCTCTCTGCAGCTTCTGAACTTCATGTAAGCTATTGACTTTCTGCAGCATTTGCCAGGTACTATGTAGTGTCTGGGAACTCCTTTCTCATAAGCAGACCCATCTGCCCTGAGGAATGAAGCTGCCTCTCTTTTTTCACTTGGCACCTCTGACCCACATGCTCTTAAGAAGGAATGCAAGCATAAAAGTAAAATGGGAAGAAAACTGAAACAGTTTTTCAAGCACAATTCATTATTTTCACAGGGATCACATTACCTCAACAAGGAAAAAGGCATCTGATCACAGGTACTATGCCTACCTTGATAGTCCTGCTATTAAAACTAAACCATGCTAATTTAAACAACACTTCAGAACTTTTTTCATCAATGATTTACCACAACAAAAAGCAAAAGGGAATGAAATGGACCAACTGTGCAGAAAAATCATGAGTAAGATGTTCCATCCCCTGAATTTCCTAGGTCCTGTGTGAGGAACACAGTTGTGTTTTCAACCTCACTAGAATGAGAAGAGCCCACAATACTAAGAAAACAATGGTACAAAGCACTCTACTTCAGGTTCAGCCCAATGTATTGGTGAAGGCACCAAAGTATTCCCAAGTACAGCCTGAAAGAATAAATGATAAAAAGCTAAAATACCAGGAACATAAAGACCGAGACTTTCTTGCAGTATAGCTTATTTTAATGAGAAAAAGGACAAAGTGAATCTGTACATGTCACAATCCTAAGAAACAGCTCATTTCTCAAATGCTACCACAGGAAATTACTGAGTTTTGAAATAATACGGCAAATGCAACAAGCACAAATCGAAGAGAAGCTACCTAGTAAATACATTCACTACGATGGCAGAACCTTCTATGATGCCAATAGGTGAACAACTATGAAAGTGTTTTGGGAACTTATCTCTGGACCTTAAGATCACATTACATTTCAGAAAAAAAAACCCTAAGCAAAGGATACTGTTCCAAATGGAGCAACCAAAAATTTACCAAAGAGCAAAGTTAGGAAGCAGAAGCCTTCGTAAATTCAGAGATCAGAATTACCTCTTGTATCTGTGCCCTGAGTTCAGCAGTAGCAGCCATTTTTCTCCTTCTTAGTAGCTGGTGCAGTTTTTGACTTTCAGCCTGGAAACAACACTGATATCACCAATGTTTTTAGTTGTTGCTCAGTAATGTTTACTCTGACCAAGGACTTTCTGAGTCTCATGCTCTGTGAGAGAGGAAGCAGTGACAGGACACCTGACCCAAACAAGCCAAAGAGGTATTCCATACCACAGCACATCATACCCAGTATATACACTGGGGGCAGTTACCCAGAAGGGCTAGATCGCTGCTTGGGTTGGGCTGGGTATTGGGTCAGTGGGTGGTGAGCGTTTGTATTCTCTTCCCTTGTTATTGCCCTTGTCATTATTATCATTGGTGGTAGCAGCAGTGGTTTCTGTTATACCTTAGTTACTGGACTGCTCTCATCTCAACCGGTAGGATTCTTTCGATTCTCCTCCCCACCCCTCTGGGAGCAGGGGGGGGAGGAAGGGGGGGGCGGAGTGAGCAAGGGGTGTGCAGCTGATTTGCTGACTGGGTGTCGTGGTTTAAGCTGTAAATCAGCCACGCAGTTTGTTAACCCACCTCCCCCTCCTAAAAGAGATGCTGCGGTTTAAGCTGTAAAACAAGCAGTTTTGTTCACTTACTTCCCCCTCCTTCTTCCCCCCCCACTCCAAAAAGGGGGGGAGGGGGAAATGGGGAGAAAAATCAAAAGAATGTAA
>JANRGW010030249.1:0-16609 GCA_024733675.1 Psilopsiagon aymara
AGAATGTTGTCTTTTGTGGAAAATGTTGCCTTTTGTGGAGAATGTGGCATTTGCTTGGAGAACGCCGGCCGCTCCCTGCCCTCACCAGTTCCCTCCTCCTCGTCCATGAGCCACACAATGGGGCAACTTCCAAAATTAGCCGCACTGGATTGTCTCAGGCTGGTCCCCTCCACCCCAACTGTCTTCGGTACTGACCTGGGGTGTAGTAGAAGGACAACCTGGGAGAGGGAGGGAGGGACTTGGTTTTCAATAGGAGATTTGTTTCGAGTCAACAGTTGTTGCTATTTCCCCCCCCCCTCCTCTCATCAACTCAACTTGTGCACAAAAGGCAGCCCCCACCCTCGTTTGATGAAATGCCAGGCAGGGTGGGGAAGGAGCGGCTGAGAAGATGCGTGCAGTCTGTCATGTCCCGGTGTCTAAGGAACAGATACATCTCTATTGCAGTTACTACCACCCTCAGAATTAAGAAATAAAATGGGCTTCTCTTCTTGGATTGGGAGAAGGCTGCAGAGCTTTGAGCCATTGGCTTCACTTCAGGTCCCAGGTGGGAAAGGCTGGTCAGGGAAACAGAAAATAAATGATGCTGTGAAGCTGTCTATTTGATGCACCCTTTGGCTCTCTTCTGCTCCCAGGTAGTGACCAAGGGGCATCACCATTTGCTTGCCCTGTGTGCAGTTAGTGTCATAGCAAAACAATCCCAAAGTGGCTGGACTTTTTTGCTGTGCTGTCCGTGCACCCTGTGTGTGTTTCATAGCTGCTGTCCTCTACTGCCCGCACAGGAAGCCAGGATTAGGCAGCTCCAGAAGGCAGATGAGCTCTTCTGACACTACTGCAGACCCATCAACAGAGGGGTGTAGAGTGGGGCTCATCACCCTTAACTGTGGCTGCCCTAGAAGGAGGCATGCCCATCTAAGCCAGTCATCCAGACAGCCTCTGTAGCCCCTAGAGAGCTGCTGCCCTTCTAGTGTGTGATCCATCAGATCTCACTTTGGGTGTCTGCAAAGATGAATGGTGTCCTAGAACTGATCATACCTCTCCAGCTGCTTTAAAGGGTATCTGTCTGTCCACCTCATGTGTAGATGTGCTCATGCACATGATTTCTGCTTTGTGAGTATAGCCTCTGTGCACTCATCCCAAATCCTTCAGCAATTGCTTCGGTGCTGAGTGGAGAGCAAAGTCTCTGCTCCCCTTTATATGAAGCTTCGCTAGGGCAGGGCTGAGGAAGAGGAACGGGACATGATAGGTATGGGAAGTTTGCTCCACCACACATCTGATAAACAGAGATCTTCCAGTGGCCCCAAATTCCCTTTAAGAAAATTGCTCCCTTGATGCTGACGTTCATTCAGCTTCCTTCAGCTGCTAAAGCAGGTCAGAGAAGGAAGGAGCTGTGGCTGGGTGGGAGCTATCTCTTGAGTGCAGCCATTGTCCAGAACTCAGGAGGGGCTGCGTGTTGGAGTGCTCCATAGGGATTATGGGCATTTCTCTATTCACCACTTCCTATGGGAAAAAGCAGTGGGGTGGGAGGGAACTGCTCAGGGCTGGCCTGAATGCTATCGGTCTTCCTCTCCCATCACTGACTGCGCTACCTCCAGGTGCTGCAGCTTACCTTCGAGTGGTGGGAGGGGGAAGTAATTTTAACTTTAGTTTTCAGTTCTCTCATTAAACTGACGCTGACCTGGAGTGGCTGTGGTGGGTTGAGAGAGAAAATCCAAGCACCCCACCTCCCACCCATCATCTCCTTCTCCTGCCCTTTTACCCCCCAACTCTCCCAGTCCCAAGCCATTGCCAGCAAGGCACCTCAGTGTTACTCAGACCTTCCAGCTGGTCCCATCTAATCTTTCATCCTCCTTGCTGTATCCCAGCCTCAGTCAGCTGATCTGAATCCCTCTGCTGCTCTTCTCTGACACCAGAAGGCTCTGCTATGGACATTGTCATACTTAAGCTGGAGTTTTCCTCTCCCAGACCTGACTGGGATCCCTCTTTCATGATAGACTTCTTGCTTTGAGCTGCACAGTCTGAGCCAAGTGCAAACCAAAAGGGTCCATGCCCAGCGCAGCTGTGACCTTGCTGGTGGATTTACACCCAGCGTGACATCCTGGGGCTGTGGCTCATCTAACTTCTCTACTGGTTTTCTGATGAGCAGAGCACAAGCACTTGCTGTCTTCTCCTGCCTCTACCCTGTGCTATTAAGTCATGTCTTTCTCTTTGCAGAGCAAGATAGCTCGAGCCTGAACCTGAGTACACCTCAGCCTGGTCAAAACCCGATGGTCCTGTCTCGAGAGCGACGAAGCCTAGGTGAGTTGGGGTACACCTTGTGGTTGTTGAGGCACTCACCTGAGCAGCTGTAAGTGGATGCAGATGCATGTCTTGAGGTACACGTGTGGTGTTTGATGTTACAGTGCGCTTGGATGTGGAGACAGACAAGAAGGAGGGTCTGGGCCTTGTGCAGGAGCTGGGTGTTACACCCCAGGAGGGCAGGAGAGGGAGTCTGGAGCCCTGCAAGCTGATGTGCTTTAAATCCTGCTGGCGCTGATTTTGTCTGCAGAAGAATCATCTCCTGACGAGCTACTGGGGCCTCCTCCACAAAGTGTGGCTCTGTCCAGGGAGGGAACTGGAGGAGCAGGAGAAAGAGAGAGAACATGTGTGTGTGTAAGAGCCATGCGTGGTCTTTCCCTTCTAGCAGAGGTGGCTGCAGCAGGTTGCTAACAGCAGCAAAGCCTGCTTCATCCCCCCTTCTTCTCTTGGCCCCCCACAGATGCTCTGGCAGCAGCAGAGCCGGCTGTCCTTGCCGAGTGCAAGACACGGACCGTGGTCTTTGAGATCTCCCGCAACATGGTGGACAGCACCAACGCCAACTTCGTGGTGTGGCCACCCTGCGTGGAGGTGCAGCGCTGCTCCGGCTGTTGCAACAACCGCAACGTGCAGTGTCGCCCCATGCAGATTCGTGTGCGGCATGTGCAGGTAACGGAGACACTTCCCGCTGCTCCCTCCTCTCCCAGCTCACCTCCGTCCTTACCCCCCACAACCCAAATCAGTGCGAGCCTCAGGCTCACGTATCTGCTCCCTTGCACCCCCCTCTGTGGTCACATCTCCTGCATTAGCCACGCAGCGCTGCAGCCTCTGGTGTGGGGTGACATGCCTCTGTGCCAGCCACTGGGAGGGCTGGTGCTGTCCAGCATCTGGGGACTGTCACCACAGCAGAGCTACAGGGCACTGCCCGCGAATGCAGCTCCACGCTGTGGCTATTTCTGGGGCTCAAGGCTGCCTTGTCTGCTGTGATGGAGCAGAAGAAACAGGACGCTTTCATCGCGGGAACTGGTTTTGATGCAGAAAGAGGAGGGCTTTGCAGTTCAGCCTCCATCCCCCTGCTGCTGCTGCAGCTTCTTCCCAAGACACGCACTGGAGCAGCTCCTCCTCTTTCTCAGCCCCATGGTTGCCTCCTGACCTGCTCCAGCACTAAGCAGACACCTGATATTTAACCTCTTGCTCTGATCCTTCCCTCCTCACAGCTACCACTGATCTCCTCACAGCTTCCTCCCAGACAGCTTGTTTAAAAATAATATTCATCCTGAACTAATCCTCTGCCTGAGCTGTAAGAGACTCCCCCAGGCAGGCAGGCAGGCAGGCAGCAGAGGTTGGCTGAGAGAGGTTGTATTCACACAGCCCTTTTCATCAGGAAATTCCTTTCTCAGAAAAGCCAGGCCGATTGAGGGAAAAATGTGGGGGGGAGCAGGAGTTGTTTTTGTGGAAAAAACAAGGGAGAGGTCAAAAGGCAGCCTGAAAAAGTGACCTGGAAATGGTTTCTTTGAGGACAGAGGTCTCTCTATTGTTTGGCTGGAAGTGTTTGTCTAGCGAGCAGCGTGTGGTCTGAAGCGTGTGGAGTGGGCTTTCAAGGAAAGATAAACAGCCTGGCTGCTTCTGCACCGGCTGAGGGATGCTGCTGGGGGCAGTGGGTTTAGAGGACTTCCATCCCAGAGTGAGTATTTATAGCTCGTGAAGCACTTCAGGCACCACAGTCTCACCAGATAAGCTGAGTGGGGTCAGCCCCGGCTGCTCCTGCAGTGGGAGGGACCCCCTAGAAAGCTTGTGCCCTGTGGTGGGGTGCGAAGCAGTGAGTCTTCCCTCTGAGTCAGCACTGGTGGAGAGTCCGAGGGAATTTCCAAAGCACCGCCTTTCCTGTGAAACACGGAGCTGAGGGCTTCAGCCCTGCGAGTTATTAAAAAGCATGAGACAAATTCAGACAGGCCTCAGCAGAGCTGGTGAAGCTGCGTTTGCTTGCATTGGGCCTGAGTTTTTCTCCTTTTGCCCTTCCTGTAGGATCCTGCAGGAGCTAATTCTGGTTGCCCCCAGGTCTCCACCATCACATCTGTCAGAAACAGGCTGTCGTGTTCTGCGTGTCCCATGTGCCTGTCTGGTGATCCATCAGTCATCCAGCTTGAGCAGTGGCGATAGTTAGGAGCAGGGGAAAACAACCTGTCACATCTGAACTTATCTGGTCTAGGTCTGCTCTCCAATGGTGTGTGCGGAATTAGCTCCCATACACATCACCCCTGAATCTGAACCGTGCTCTATAAACTGCCTTCTGACCCTCTTGGAGGAAAGCCAGTAGCGAAGCACACCGACACTGATTATTTTACCAGAGTGGGAGCTGCAGCTCTGTAACCCTCTCTCTTGCTTCTCTCTCCCACATAGGTGAACAAGATCGAATTTGTCCAGAGGAAGCCAAATTTCAGAAAAGTCGTTGTGCCTTTGGAGGACCATGTGCAGTGTCGGTGTGAAGCTGTGTCCCGTCCGCCCCCCAGGAACAGCCGGCCAGCGCCACGTGAACAGAGACGTAAGGATCCCGGCATGGGTAGAGTGGAGGCAGGAGTGAGAAGACAGGCGGGGGGGAGAGGAAAGAGCCCTCCACTGGTTTCAGTCTGCTAAGCTCCAGTGAGTCCCACGGGCTGGTTTATACCAGCTGAGAGACCTTTCCCAGGATGTGTGCCTGCCAGCAAGGGGCTGAGACTGAGGGAAAGGAAGGGAGGGGAAGGTGAGGGGTGAGGGGAAGGACATCGTGGGAAAAGCGAGAAGCAGAGACTGCGGAGAACAGAGGACAAGGGACAGAAGAACAGAAGGAGGCCTTGTGGCCCTCCTGTTGCAGAGCTCTTTGCTGATAGCACGTGGAGAAAGATATTTCAACATGAGCCCTGCCCCTCTCTGTACAGACATTCTCCCCTTGTCTTGGCAGGCTTGTCACCGTCGTTCACCACAGCCGCTGTCTCGCAGAGGCAGCGAGTACGCCGGCCGCCAGTGCAGAAGAGGAAACATAAGAAGTACAAGCATGTCAACGCTAAGAAAGTGCTGAAAGAAATCCTCATAGCATAGAAGTGCTGGCAGGGGAGAGAGAGCACAAGGCAGGTAACAGCAAGCTGCTTTTCCAGTCAGGGGAGATGTTCTCCTGCAACACAGTTCTGCCCAGGCATCTCAGAGCCCTCCTGCAGCAGTATCTGCTTTCAGTGCGGGGCTACTGCAGGGCTGGGGCATGATAAAACCCAGCTTGAAGGAGGGAGAAGGGTTAGGCTGGGATCCAACGTGTGCACCCTATTTATGGCGTTATGGCTCTTTGCAAAGAAGAGAGGTGGAAGCATCATGCTGCAACCACACTTGCTCTCAGGCCCTTCCCTCTCCTTCCTCTGCCTCCCTTACAGGCAGCCTGTAAGGCTGACTTCTTTCTACACCTAAATCCCCTTGGGGTCCGTGTAATTCATCTCTTCTGTGGACCAACTCCTGTTCTCCTTTCTCTATTGATTCTCTGTTGAAAGCAGACAATTAATGTTGCTCTGGGGATCCCTTTTCCTTTTATTTCATTAGTTGTGTTGGCAGAAAGACTGGAAAGCAGCAACACTTTTGGTTCCTCTCTCTCTTAGCGGGAAGGCTGTGTGCATAAGAAAGGTCATACCAGGGGAAAGGAGAACTGGAATCCCTGGCAAGAGATCTGGACTTTGTCAGTCCAGGGTCTGATTCTTCTCTCCCTGACTTGTGTAAACAGGAGTAATTCCTTCGTCACTAGAAGAATGTCACTGGTACATGGGAAAGGAGAATAATTCCTGGTTCCTTATGAGAGAGGGAAAGGAGCAGAAAAGAGGGAAAGAGCAGCCAGGGCACAGCTGAAGAGGGGAGGCTGAACTTAGAGGCAGCACAGGCTAACAGGGAAAGCCCATGACTCAGCAGTTCCAGCTCTGCCACGGACCCTGGTATGAGCTTGGGTCACTTGCGCATTCACTTCCCCTTGCCTCCTCAGGAGGGGGGACAAAGGGCCCTCCACATACGGGGGCTGCCAGGCGGTGCCTTAGGATTGGTATTCCCACACGTAGTACTATGAGGCTCTGATTATCCCAGAATCCCCCTGGACAGCCCAAAGTTCCCACGCTGCAAATCCATGCAAATCTCAGCTGTGGCTTAAGCTGTCCAGGAGAAAAAATAGAGAGGGTCAAACCCCCTCCTGGGCTTCTAATGTGGCACTTCAACATAAACATATCCAGAGGAAAAAGCAGGAGAGACGGGGAGTTGTAGGGGAGAGGGTTCCATGTTCTAATGAGTGTTTTGTTTCATTTCCAGGTTTATTTAATATATTTGCTGTATTGCCCCCATGGGGTCCTTGAGTGATCACTTTTCCTCTTTGTCCGTCTGCCTCGACGTCTGATTCAGACGGCAATTGGTGCTTCCCGTTCCAGCAGTGGACCTTCTCCCACCAAAGCCTCTCCCTTCTTTCATTTATTAGCATAATTTTAAAGTTTCACACACACACACAAAAGTCAAACAAGATCTATCTATATCTATATATATATATAAGAAAAGAACAAAGTACAGATAAACCCATGAACCCTGACAGCCACAACATGCGATGAGGACAGGACAATGCCTTCCCCATTCCAGAGGACAGGATAGAAAATAGGAAAAGGAAAGTGGGTCCAATTTCTTCTGAGGGAAGGATAAAAACACACGGACAGAGGGCAGAAGGGGAATGGTCTCCTTTTCCCTTGTGTTTCTGGTAAGGCTGGGGGGCCTGGCTGAGATCAACACTTGCACTGGACCTTCATTTTGCAAACAGGCATATCTCAGATTGCGATGATGGAAAATGCACTAAGGACTTTATCGCCCTACCTGGACAGATCTATATATTTTTAACGTGCGTGTGTATATTTTATTTTAAGAAAAGAAAAACCAAAACCACTAAGATATACAGCATCTCGGGGAACAGAACAAAAAGAGAACCACAAAGCAAAACAAAAGAAGCCAAAAGCATTCCCCCCTTCCCATTCCCCTCCGGCTCCTGGTGCTGACTGGAAGGTGTTTGGATCACGGGGAAGGAGCGGACTGCAGCAGTCCCCTGCCAAGGGGACCCATCTTTGCACATGCTGGTGGAGAATTCAACTTTGCAGGCTCGGACTTCAAAAGTATTTTTTAACTTCACTCTGTATGTGTGCGTGTGTATATGTGTGTGCGTGTATGTGTATATATATATACGTGTGCGTGCGTATGTGTGTATGTGTATTTATACATACATATATAAATATATATATATATGTTCTTAAGTGGATTTCATTCCCCAGCGGCAGGACGCTCAGAGGCACTTGCAGCGGCTTGGCTGGGCTGGCAGGGAAGCGTGCTGTGACTGCAACGTGCCTGCGAGGGCTGGGAGGCGGCAGGCAGAGGCATCATCTGATCTCTCTCTCCTTGCTCTTTTCCCTCCCTCTGCACCAACCCCCCCTCTCCCCAACACAAGTTCCTTGCAGGAGGTGAAGTGGCATCACAATGAGACCAACAGCAGCCAAACTTAGAAGCATGACTTAATCTCAGTGAGCTGTCCTTGCCTGCTCCGTGGTCCCAAGAGCAGCATCATGTCATTCCCCCGAGGTTTTTAACCCCTTCATGGGTGTCCCGCACACAGTGCCTCCCCTGCTCTCTCCCTGCCAATGTTCCCGTGCCTCCCATCGTTTTCCTCCCATCTTCCCTCTCAAATTCCTTCTGGATTTTTGCCTGTTTGATGTCCCTATTTAGCTTGGAAGTTTGTCTGAGCTGTGGGCAGCTCTATGTAGGTATTGAGAAACAAATGAGGATGGTCTCTGCAGTTGGCAGCAGCCATCTGAGGGAGAAATGAACTCTTCTAAGTGAGGAGGACTTGGAGAACAACAAGAGGGTCAGTTGTAGAGTCCTTTCTGTGCCGCTGCCTGCTCCAGAGGACGGAGGAGGATGCTGGGGACAAGGGCTATTTCTGCACACCCGATAGTCACTGTTAGCAGATATGTTATGTGAGATGGGAATTTCCAGCACTGCCACAGAAACCCGGTCTGGGATTGTGCTGTGCTGGGCGCTGCAGTTAGACATGAAGAAACGCCTGCCCAGAGCTCCTGCGGCAGCCCCTGCCCCTCCTGCTCCAGCCGCTTCCCCCTCACACGCAGGCAGAGCTCCGGGCGAGGAGGGGAAGCCACAACCTGGGAGCTGTTACAGGTCACGGAGGGACCCAGCCCTCGCCTCCTGCAAGAGCAGAACACTTCTTGTACCATTGCCAATGCGGCACGATGCTCCCTTCCTCCATCCCCAAGCCCTGAAGTCTTAAGACACTTTGTATTCCTGTTCCAAAATCTGTTTCCTCTGGTTTGTAAAGACGGTGAGGTTTTATTTTATTTTGATTTCTCCCCTTTTTTTTAATGTAAGATTAATTTATACTCAGTGCTGTATTTAAAGTTGTAAAAAAAAGACAAAAAAAGAAAGAAAAAAAAGGAAACCACCTCTCAGACGACATTCTCTCTTTCTTTTGTGTGCTGAATGAACTGCAGGGGCCAAACCAACTCCCCATGGGGCAGAGTGGGATTTCCAGGGCCTCCAGTTTCATTTTCAGGATACTTATCGCAGAGACAGCAGAGAGAAGCAACCAAAGCTGGGAAAGCCCTGGGAGCTCACAGCCAGGGGTGCTGTGCTCCTCCTTCCTGCCCATTGCCCAGCTCTCAGGCTGGTTTGAAATGACGCAGGCGCTGGGGGTTCTGTCTTGAACAGGGCCTCTTCTCCTTCGCCGCTCTGTTCGGACACCCGGACAGAATTTCCCTGCGCTTTCATCCCATCTCCGGATTCCTCTGCTTTGAAGGGCTTGGGACAGTCGGCAGTGTTTACACTCCCCAAAGCTGTACAAACAGTCAGCTCCTTCCCTCCACAGTCACATCGTCTAGACAACGGCGGTCCTTCCCTCCCTTGGAAAGGCTGTTGTTTCCCTTTCCTCCCTGCACGGAGGGTACTGCACACCTGGCATTGGGCATGGGCTGTGAGGACTGAAGGCAGCTGCTGCCCCGTGCCTCAATTCTGGGGTTCCCCTGGTGCACACACAGTAACCACAGCACATGGCTCAACTCTGAGGAGCATAGACCCAAGTGGGGACTTGTCCTGGAATGGTGAACCTGGGGAGCTCAGGGTCTGGTGTGCTCCAGGCTGTCCTGACAGGGTAAGCCTGGCACTGCCAGGTGTGTGCTTTGCTCCAGATGGCTCATTTTAGGGTGTGCACATGTTTTCCTTGATCCTCCAAAGGAAGCTGGTGCAGGGGTGAGCGCTATCCACCCCCAAGGACGGGACGCACAGGCAAAATCACCGTGAGGATAATAATCACATCCCTGCTCTGATTTCCATAGGATAATCTAGTGAAAAGCAAGATCTGTTTGACTTGCGACTTCTTCGGCTCGATGGCCTTCAGCAGGGAAGCAATGTGTGCAAAGAGGGATACAAGCCACGGGAAGCATCATCTTGGACCAAGGAGCGGGAGGAAGGGCTTGGCATCCCAGGGGACCAGCACACCGCCCAGCCACGGCGGTCCCGAGGGAAGCACACAACCCCATCCACAGGCTTTCAGCAGCTCGAAATGAAGAGGTGCTGAAAGGGAGCTCACACCTCCACAGTGCCTGGCGTCCGCCCGGAGCGTGCTCGAACGCCGCTTGCTCGCAGCGCCCTGGCGCACGTTCAGCACGGGTCAGCGTGGGGCGCGGGGAGGCGGGAGCAGGTGGTTTGACATCGACCCCACAAAGCCAAGCACAGGAAATTAACCCCCACGTAAGCCCCAGGAGGGCTGCAGCATCTCCTCCATGCGGTGGGGCCAGGTTGGCTTAACCAGGGCGACGGGTGATCTTGGAGGCACCAGGGAGCCTTGGCAACTGTCCCTGCTTTAATTGCTCGGGTGCAGCTTTACCTGCAGGTCCAGCCTCGGGATGTGCCATTCAACAGGAGGTTCATCTTTGCATGGAGGAAACGCATCCAGCCTTCCAGGCAGCGGAGAGAGGATTCAGAGAGGGGTCCTTCTGCTCCCAAAAGCGGCAGACAGATGGGAGAGTGAGCTCGTGGGCTGTCCTGACGCAAAAAAGAAAGTCCGTGTGTGTTAAAGCCAGGCCTCAGGCTTTTTAACATTGTCAGTTTGCAACGCTAAAGCTCTCACATTGCTAAATGAAGTGAAAAATCATTTCATGAGAGCTTCTTTGAGGGCCAAGGAAAACCCTCGTCTGTTTGCTTATTCTATTGGCACTCGGGAATATGAAAGGCTTAAGCTCACCCCACACTTGGCTGTGTGGAAGGAGGAGCCTTCTTCAGCCCAGCCATGTGGCATGAAGGCCACAAACGCATTCTCCTCCCTGTGCTCAGCTTCTGCCTCCCTGCCATAAGCCATGCCCTGTCCTGCTGCCCAACCTGCCTGTGCTCCAGACATGGCTGGAGAGGGCTCAGTGGAAGCATCAGCATCCTGCTGGATCCCAGTCCGGTGGCCCCATCTCACTGTCCACGCACCAGTGCCTGGGGATGGAGAATCTGCCTGTGCCAAGGGAAAATCAGGGTACAAAGAGGGAGGAAAATATGAGGAATTAAAAGCTGCTTAGGAGAAAACCCAACAAACGCCCCTTGCCTGAGCTTGCAGCTGTTCCCCCCTCGCCTTCACACAGCCTGTGACCAAATGGTGTTGCCCCCCCAAAGGGCCTTGATCCGCCCATGACAAATGAACTTGTTGCAGGCTTGGGAATTTCCCATCTTGAAAGACATTGTGAGGAAGCCAGGCAGCCTTGGTTGGTTTTGGCTTTCCTTGCAGGGTTAAAGGAACAGCAGAGCCCCCCCAGAGTGAGCAGAGAGAGGGTGAGAACTGGAGGGAGCCCCAAATGCCAGGGCCTCCCTGCAGGCAGCGCAGGCAATGTGAGAGCCCCAGTCACAGCAGTGAGTCTGTGCGGCTTTGGCAGAGGAACAAGGAGGGAGAAGAGACCAAACTACAACATTATGGCAGGGCTCACCTGCCATTATTTCTCCCTAAGCCAGGCACATACCAAAGGGGACTCTGGCAGGATGGACTGCCTTGGTTTCACAGCTGGGAGGAGAGCAGACCATAGGGAAACAACCCCCTTATAATGACCAACTCAATGAAAGGAGATGTTTGCAAGTGATTAAGCAACAGCCCAAACACAGCCGGGACCGGCAGTGGGGAGCTTTGTGGCTTGACAACCAATGCTCGTATTGAAATGTTTGTTGGTTTGGTTTTCCTTTTGCAGGCGCTGCAAAAGCAAAAGAGAGATGGTGCAGAGAATGCTGGGCAAGCAGCTCTGCTGCAGGTCTTCCCCCAGCAGCTCTGGAAACTCCCAAGTCCCAAATGCCCTGACCTTCTGCCCTGGCCACCGGCGGTTGATGCACTCAGCAAAGCAAGCTCTGCTCTGCCATGGTGTTTTCTGCATGAAGAGCAGCTGTTGCTCAGTATAAATCTCAGCACAGACCAAGGGAAGAGCAGAGGAGATGGTGTTAGCTACTGCTGGTCCCTGCAGCGCAGAGCTGACTTCGAGCAAGGATATCAGGCACAGAAGTAAATGAGGTCAGCACAGGAAAAGAGTGATTGAGGCACTGGAGCAGGTTCAGAGTTGAGCAATGGAGCTGTGAAGGGTCTGGAGCACAGTGTGAATGAGGAATGGCTGAGGGAACTGAGGTGTTTAGTCTGGAGAAGAGAAGGCTCAGGGGGACCTTATCGCTCTCTACAACTGCCCGAAAGGAGGATGGAGAAAGGTGGGGTTCTCTCAAGTAACTCAAGTAACTTCTCTCAAGTAACAAGTGATGGGACAAGAGGGAAAGGTCTCAAGCTGCACAAGGGCAGGTTTAGATTGGGTATTAGGAACAATTCCTTCCCCAAAGGGTGCTCAGGCATCGGAACAGGCTGCCCAGGGCAGTGGTGGAATCACCATCCCTGGAAGTGCTCACAAACTGTTAGATGAGACATGGTTTAGTGGTGGACCTGGCAGGCCTGTGTAACAGTTGGACTCTTCAAGGTCTTTCCAATCTATTTGATTCTATGATTGTATGATTAATGAACCAGGGTGAGCTCCCAGAAAAAACACCCTGTTCAGGCATGCATGGAATCATAGAATCGTAGAACGAGGGCTCTGGATGCCCTCTGGATGATCCTTTCCCGCAGTGATTTTGGATGTTGCCACATGAGGGTCGGGCACGTTGTCAGCCCAGCATACACCCATGAGGTCACACACAAGCTACACCATGCACCTGCACGAGGGCTCAGCCACACAAAGGAGGCTGTTAGGAGGCACTCTGCAGCGTGCAAGCCTGGCGGGTGTGCAGGAGGTCCTGGGGATGGCAGCCTCCATGGAGGGCATTTCACGGCTGCCAGCAGGCTCTGTGGGGGTCAGCAGGTTGGTAGGACACTCATAGAGCTGATGTTTGGGCATGGCACAGTGTTAATGCTCCCGGAGAGGAGGGCAGGGAGGTTTGTCATGAGCCTGCACATGCTGGCATGATGTCTTCAAGGAAAAGCCCTGCGAGGCACCTGCAATGCCCCAAGCCTTGTGCCGGCTGCATGTGTCTGGGTAAAGCAGGACGGGGAGCAGACACCCACCTCCTGCTCTGGTGTGGCCCCGGGAGGGCATCTCTCATGCTGGGGGTGCTGCGCAAAAGGCCGTGTGCCTTTAAAGCCTGCAGAGGTTATTTAGGTGGAAAAAGTGTTTCACTATGACAATGGAAATTGTTCGTATTTCACTAATTGACCGAGGAGAGAGAAAGGGAGAGAGAGGGAAAATCCTTCCTTCCCTCCGACAGGTTCAGGATTTTTTTCCTCTAATCAAGAAGAAAAACAAAATGCTTGTGCTGGGGGGGGATGGGAGGAAGAGGGGGGGTCTCCCTGGTGTCCCATAAACCTGGTGGCTGTGGACAAAACACCACAGCCACAGCACAGCCTTGCCCTGGAAACTCTGAGGCAGCGCTGGCTGACAGAGCAAAGGGGAGCACAGCTCTTGCTCGCAGGAGACCCCGCTTTGGAGCATCCCAGCATCTCCCTCCCAGAAAGATGCACAGGTCCAGTTGAGGCAAAGGGCAGGACCGATGCCTGCTGTGGTGAGGTGGAGGGGCAGTGGTGCAGGTTTGTCCCCAGGGAGGGATGGGGATGTTCTACTCATCAGAGCTTTGCGAGCTGGTTGTAAAAGGACTGAAGCTGGTGACCTTTGCGTGCAGGTTTGGCTGGAATGAGGCTCTCCTGGCTCTGCTGAGCAGCCCAGTAATCAAATAAAGCATTTTCCCAGCGCAGCTGCCTTCAAGTGCATTAAATGAAACAGAAAGGAGCAGGACTTGCAGTTTTTCCCTGTTGAACATATTTCCCTTTTCCATGGGTTGTCCCACTGGGTACGCTGTGACCTATTGTTGTACTTATTTATTTACTCAGGTTTTGTAGATGGCTTCAAAGCTCATGGCCAGGAAGGAGCAACCAGATGCTGCCACTGAGCAGGACAGAAAACCTACCCCAGTTTCCCACTAGGCACACAGATGTGGATCCAGGTGCAACCCCCAAACCCAGCACTGAACCCCATTCCCTTCCCTCCTGCTCTAACCCAACCATAGGAAAATGGGATATGTGACAGCTAATTCATCCTGTGTGCTTTATTCCAAGCATGAGGTCAGCTGGTTGGAGTGGTTTGGGTTAAGGAGCTTCTTCTCCTTCTGGAGAGAAGGATACATCGGGTGGATGCATCCCTGTAGAAAAGCCCTGGGAGCTTGGAGGCTCCCCAGTGCATGGGGAGGAAGAGCAGGGGCTGATAAACCACGAGTCCCAGAGAAAGGCCAGCCAGCAACAGAGGATATTCGTTCTAGCTGGAATACAGGAATATTTGCAAACCTTGATTAAAAAAATCCTCTAGGGAATCTGGGCACATGTGAACACCCATCTGAGAAGTGGGGGCCCTCAGACAGCAAATGGTGGGAGGAGGGAGGGTGCTGCTGTGACTACCGTGATGCAGATGGGGAAGGACATCATTGCTCCTGGCAGCATCCCATGGCCACAAAGCCAAAGTGTTACAAGCTTGATGGGCAGCCACCTTACAATGGGTCCCTTTCTTGGTCACTACACCTGAGTGTGACAGAAACAGTCATTTTCATAGAGTCATAGAATCATGGAATGGTTTGGGTTGGAAGGACCTTAAAACTCATTCAGTTCCAGCCCCCTGCCGTGGGCAGGAACACCTTCCACTAGGGCAGGTTGCTGAAGGCCCTATCCAGCCTGGCCCGCAGTGCTTGAATTTGGGAGAGCAAGAAGCTCTGCTGCTCCCCAGGCTCCCAGTTGTATGTGTCCCTGGATGGAAGAGGTCACAGTGCCAGGGTTTGTCAGTATCAGAAGTGCTACAGGTGTGGGCATCTGCATCTCAGGTCTCCACCTCTAGTAGGGGGTGCCAATGGTTCCCAGACACAGGTCTGAAAAAGGACAAGAGAAGTTCGTGAGGAGCTGCAAGAAGCAGCTCCTGAGACACAGAGGGAACTTGTAAAGGGGTAGGAGGGTGGATCTAAGCCTGATAAAGGAAGAACTCACGTTTTGGGATCTTTTTCTTTCCCTCCTTTCCACCCCTCACCCAAAGACCCCTCCTGCATGCAGGAAGCTTGGTCAGGGCAAGTATTTTGCCACCTGGCTTATGCACGCACCAGTCAAGGAAACAATTCTGCAATTGAAAGAGGAAATCTCAGTCCCAGCTATTTCCAACCTCTATTGTTTGTTACTCAACTCATGCATTACACAGACCAGTAAGCAGGGCAGCGAGATTGCAACACTCTGCATGTGCTTTCAGACATTTAATTTTAGCATTGCAAGAAGGATTTGTGGTATCGAGAAAGCCCAGTTCTAAGGAAAGAGGAAACCTGTGATTCTGACACTTGATGTTGACCGTAAAAGGAAGCAGATCATTTGGGTGACCTAACAGGTTTAGTCATCTAGGCTGTAATCCTCCGGGAGTCCAGCGGATCCCTGCTGGGGTTTTCCCATTCCCAAGGAGCTGGGTTGTTTGGGAGCCCTGGGCAGGGCTGAAGTCCATGAGTTCCTGGAGCTTTGTGTCTTGGATTAAGCTCCTGATCTTTGGACAGCCCAGGAATCACACATATCCCTTCCCAAATGCTCTCGGGCTGGGCTGGACTGGGCTTTGCAAGCACATGTCAGACCTTGACACTGTTCCTGCTACAGACCCAGATGTGTTTAGGAGGCAATTGTTAACGTGTTATCCAGAATCTTCCCACCTTCCCCCAATACTAGGGCTCTCCTCATTTGTAGGTGTAAAAGGCAGTTCCAAAAGAAGTTGAATTTCAGAAGTTTAGGAATAAATGAGCTCCAGAGGGAGCTGCTGCATAGCACGGGGGGCTCAGTTCAAAGTGCAGAAGCCCCCTTTGCCTTGCCCTGTACAAGGCGTTCTTCTGCAGCGTGGTTTAGTCCCTTTCCAGTGGGGGGTAAAAGGGCCCTCCACACTGTGAAGAGAATTGGGCTCATGTACAGCAGCTCCTCCCTGCAGAGACAGGCCCTGAGACAGCAAGGACCTGCCTCCCCCCACACTGAGCAAAGGCAGCTTATGTGGTGCCCACTGCAATCCCACACAGACCTTCTGTTGCAGGGATGCCCCCACAGCAAAGAAATACACAAATCTACCAAAATCACAGCGGGTTGGCGGTAAGCCATGTGGTCCCCCACCAACAGGCAAGCACCAAACAAACCCCAAACCTCTCCAGCTCCTCAGCCCGCTGCTATGAGGCACCGGGATGAGGCTGAGGTCCCTGCTGCACACTTAGTCACACGTGGAACCTGCACCCAGCACATCCCAGTATTCTCCCTGGTGTCTGCAGGTAGGGCTCTTGTTGGGACTCCCTCCAGAGCCTCCACAAGCCGGCCAGGCCTCAGGCATACCTTGGGGCTATGGCTGCACTGGCTGCTCCCTAAAATGCAGAAGCACCCTTGGGTTTTTTGAGATCTTGCAGATATAACATGCTTTCAGTTCCCCAAAACCAGGGTTCTGCATGTGACCAGAGGCACTGTCCTCTTTCCTCCTGGTCCCTTCCCCTTCCATCAACACACATGTGCACAGCTGGTGATGGGAGCCGGGGAGTCTCTGTCTCCTTTTCAGCAGTCAGTGGGCTTATGTGTGTCTGTTTCATTGAGAAAGTTACCAAACCCCGGTAGGTTGTGAAAGGGGGAAGCGGGAAGCTTAGAAGGTGGAACAGTGTGTGTTTGAAAGAGAGAAAAGGGAAGGGAAGGGAAGGGAAGGGAAGGGAAGGGAAGGGAAGGGAAGGGAAGGGAAGGGAAGGAAAGGGAAGGAAA
>JANRGW010030249.1:16709-30582 GCA_024733675.1 Psilopsiagon aymara
GAAAGGAAAGGAAAGGAAAGGAAAGGAAAGGAAAGGAAAGGAAAGGAAAGGAAAGGAAAGGAAAGGAAAGGAAGAAGTGTTCCTTCTTTTCAAGTACCTGGTTGTGCAAGACATTGATTTGACCGTGAGACAAAGCCATCATGACGCAGCTCTGGCTGGGCTCATTTGGTTGTCTCTGTTTGGTTTGTGATGTCAAGGGAAAATAAAGAAAGAAAAGAGCTCTTCTTGCTGCAGCTCTTGAAATAGCTGGATTGCAGATCCTGGCTCACCTCTGCAAAGGTGAAGGGACTGGGAGCAGGTTCAGGGGCACCTTTGAGCTCTGTGCTTTGGGAGTGAAGCAGGGCTGCGCGTGCTTTCCTGCACCACCAAGAGCTGAAGAGGAGCCAGCAGAAGTAGGGTGTCCCATAGGCTCCTCCATCATTGTGCTGGTTCCCGATGGCAGCTTGGGAGCAGGGGAAGTGTCAAGCATCGTTCACTTGTTTGGACCCGGTGAGCAGCCCAGTCTGGTTGATGGGTCAGGGAATACAGCAGGAGGAGGGGGAGAAATGTGCTTATTGAGAGCTAAATTCAACGGTGCAGACCAGGGCAACTTCCACTCCTGTATATCCCTGTCCTCCCCATGAACAACCACATCAGTGGGGAAGACAGTGAGCTTTTTAATCCAGTGAAACTCCAGACTGTGAGACCTGAACGCAAAGTGCTTGCAGTATGGTGGCTACGGTGCCAAGGGCAGGACATCCCCGACGGTGTTCAAGGCCAGGTTGGACATAGCCTTGGGTGGCATGGTTTAGTGGGAGGTGTCCCTGCCCATGGCAGGGGGGTTGGAACTGGATGATCTTAAGGTCCTTTACAACCCTAACTATTCCACGGGGACTCAGTAAGATCCCAGAACCTTTATCCTGCAGCCGGTGTTCCCTGGAGCAGTGGCCAGATTCACTGAGGAAGCAGCGATGGAGGCAAAGCATAGGTGCACTAGTGGCGAGGGTGGCCACCCGTGGGTGCCCTGTCCTCTCCCCTGGGCTGTTTTGCAGTCACCGGACAAGGCAGGAATGCCAGGAATGTAAAATCCTGGCTCGCTGTCCCATCGTCATCCTCCTCCCTCCCCCAGCTGCCCCCTGCTTCTCCAGCCGGTCGCAAGCACAGGATATTCACCCGAGTGATGTACACTCACACACGTCTTGTTATCAGGAAAAAACACTCAGTCAGCGTCTGGAATGGGCTCTGATTAACTGTGTGGCCCCCGGGGCTTCCTTGTGGAGCCACAGGCAAAGCGCCCGCTTGTGATGGGGTACAGGCAAGCGGGAAGCAGTGGGTCAGAGCTGCCGGGGCCACCGGCATGGTGAGGGCTGGAGGTGAGCATCAAGTGCCAGCCATTGCTGAGTGGTCCCTCACCCCCTGCCCTCCCTCTTCGCAGGGCGAGCCTCTACGCAGGGGAGCACCCAGCTCCATGGTGGGAGTTGGACCCCTCCACGCCATGATGAAGGCAGGACCCTCAGGCCGAGCGGTGCCCCCAGCCCCATCTCCCCATGCCGACCGCCCTGAGTCATGTCGACACTCAATTCCCGCTTCCAGGACGGGCTCTGCAAAGACGTCCTGTCTCAGGTAAACAGGATCTCCCGGCGCTGCGTGACCTTGTTTACCTCCCCGAAAGAATTCAGCTGTGATTTTTTTTTATGACATTTTTTTCTCTTCCTAAGGGCTGGTGAGTCACCTCGCAGCAATGCGCGCTGCTTTTCCACACTGACTCACCCGCTGCCCCTGTTCCCGCCTCTCCCTCCTGCCCCCCGACTGCGGGAAGACCCCACTCGCCCAAGGATGCAGCCCACGCACCCACTGCTGGTGCTGGTGGTGGTGCTGGTGGTGGTGGTGTCCCCGCCACAGGAAGCACGGCCGAGTGCTTGGGCAGCCCCTGTGCCAAAACACAGGAAGAGCATGGAGAAATTACCCCGTGCATTGTCAACTCCAAAAACACCAAAGAAAACAAAACAAAGCAAAAAAACAACCAAAAAAAAATTGGCCTCGCTAGAACAATTGCCCAGAAGAAAAGTAAAGAGAAAAAAAAAGAGGCCAATGGATCTGGCCCCACGCCAGGACTCTTGTTTTCCTTTCCCAACACAATGCATGTTAAATAATACTTCCTTCTTGCAACAAGGCCCTCCTGGGCTGGTTTATGTTTTTCTCCCCCGTGTCGTGGGGGTCGGTCAGTGTGGATGGCTCCCATCACGGCAGTGTCAGTGCTTGGGGGCTGCTGCTCATGCCTGCTGCCGTGGATCTCCCGTGTTCCCAGCACCACCAAGGAGCAAGGGCCCTGCAGTTGGGCTACCTGTCACTCATCGGCTTCTTTCCTGCAGGGAGCTTCTTCCAATCTCCGCCATTCACCATCATGATGCAGGTTTAGCTGCTTTTCAGGATGGGATCTCTTCAAAATAAGAAGGTAGGCATAGAATCACAGAATCATAGAATAGTTAGGGTTGGAAAGGACCTTAAGATCATCCAGTTCCAAACCCCCTGCCATGGGCAGGGACACCTCCCACTAAACCATGCCACGCTACCCCCATGTAGCCATACCCAAGCTAGGAAGACACCCATGCAAGCTAATCCCAGTGGTCATACCATATACGTTGCCTCATTGACAGGTTAAATAAAACAGAAAAACAAAACAATATACCTCATGGTGGGATGAACGGTTTCATGTCATTCCTGGCCAGGCTTCCAGGCTGGGATGAGGGGAACCCCTGCTACCTTGGCTTCTCAGTTCCCATTTGGCTTGTGCTCAGCTTTCTTTTCTTCGTGATTTCTCTTCCCAGTGATACTGGCACCCAACCAGCTGTATTCAAATGTCTGTGTTGTGGGGGAATACAAGTAAAACTGTTCTTGTTTATTCCAACATCTTTCCTGAAAAATATAGCATCTGAGACACCACATCCCTCATTTTTGTCGGTGTCAATCAGCAGCCTTCATGGGGCTGATCAGATCTGTCTCTATCTGAGGATTATTTGGATTTCTGATTAAATAGCAGGTGTAAGAAAGAAAAGAGTTGTCCTTTTTTAAATCAAAATGGAGGTCTTAGTACACAAAATGGCATTACTTCAGCTGTATAATGGGTCTCCACAGGTTGCTATTTTCTTACATGAGGATACAGGCTTCTGGACAGGATGGACCCAGTTATTGGGTGCTCACAGACATGGCACATCTCTGTTACTGAAAAGGCTCAGTGCTTGGTTCACAGCACGCAGAAGTGGCCAGCCTTATTCTGCCACAAGAAAAGAGGAAATGACCTGCAGATGGCAGATCTAAGTAGGCATTTGACATACATGTCCACGGACGCCCTAAGTTGAACAAACTTATTTGTTCAAATCCTCAATTGTTCAAATCCTCATTTGTTTCAAGGATTGACTTTATGTGCTGACATTCCTGAGGAAATCCAGAAAAGCCAGATCCAAGGTCCCACCTACCTGCATTGTCTGGGCTCAGACGTCAGGTCCTGCCTCTGGGTGATGCGTTTGTACTCTGGGTAATAATAAATGCCTTGTGAAGGTGACATCTTCTTGGCACTGTTTTGGACTGTTCTTCTCCTGGACAGAAGATAAACCTGCCCCCTGCACAGGGTGTGTGTGGTCAGTCACATCAGCAGCCAGGGGAACCTCTTGGTTAGTGAAAGCCGGTTTCTGAGCAAACGTTAACCATGTCAAAGAGGTTTTGGAGATGGATCAGTGAGAGGTCGTTAGGAAGGAAACAGGAGCAGAGCTGGGATGTAGCACACAGACCCACAGAAAGCTATGTCTTTGTCCTTCCTCAGTGCTTGCTGTGCTCTCCTTGCATACCCAAACCCATCTGTGTACTGTGGTAACTGATCACTCACTGAGGCAGGAGGTTCACCTTCCTGGCCAACAGTGGGATTCACCTTGCAGCAGGTATCTCAGCACTGTCTCTGCAGTCTCAGCCAGCTGTTTCAGTTCCTTTGACATTCTAAAGAGCAAGATGGGCACATCCAGAGAGAAATTCAATTCCCTGGCTTAATTTCTTTATGGTTGGGATGATTCCTGCTGTGGCAGTGCTCAACTCTCTGCTTTGTCTAGCGAAGGAGACAAGGGCTGCTAGTGTTTGACTTCTTCATTTTCAGTCAGCTCAATTTAACATGTTTAATTTTTAGCTGGCAAACACCAAGCACAGTGAATCCCACCTCAGGAGAACAATGTGCCAGTGTATGACAAGCAGCAGCAAGTCCAGAAACACGGCTCTTGTCTTGATTTATTCAACGGCTACAGTTGTGCTAAAATTTGATCATGGGAACCACCGTGTCAGCAGAATCCAGCTTGCTCAACAAGCAGAGCATGTGTCATCCTCCAACAGTGTTGTCAAAGAATATGTCCCTTGGGAACCTTAAAGCATGTAGGAAAGAGTTGCTGGGGCTAGCAACTTGCTCCTGAGCATGGGGTTTCCCCTGGATCTGGCATAGCAATTGTTTTTATCAGCTGCCAAACCTTTGGCAATTCACCAGCTCCTGATAACACAAGTCAAAACCTGGAATAGCCAAACCCAAACAGTGAGCCTGAATTGCTGTGTACACATGTCCCCATGCCTGCTGGGAGCAGCCAGGTTGACCATATTTGCCTCTATGCCTAGGAGAGCCCCTGTGAACAGGTCTCGGTGATGGAGAGCAGCACTGCTGGCAGATCTCCCTCCTGCTGGTGAGGCCTTGGTGGAAACTTTTACCCAACACAATGTTTGTTGCTGGGCCTCCTCTGCTAAGGGAGAAAGTAGTGGAGGTTGTTTGGCTAGCTGATTAAACAAATCCCAGGGTTTCCTGCCAGATCAGCTGAAGTCAAGCCTTCTCAGCTGCCTCATCTCTACGAGATCATTCAGCAGCACTCAGCAGCTCAGTTACTGCTGAAAAATCAGCTTTGAGGCAACTTTGAGTGTCCTTCTAGACCTAATGACATCCGCAGAGCTGTTTCAGCTTTGAAACAGCTCTTGGAAATGCTGCACAACTCACATGTTCAATGGTCTTCAGGACTCAAGCTTGGAGGCCTGTGTAGGTAAGTGGTGGGCTTGGCTGACTGTGAGACGTCTCCTGTGTGAGCCTGTTGAAAGCTGTATCAGTGCCAACTCACTAGACTGAGGTATTTTTAAGGTGACTATCAGAACAACCACTTCCCATAGCAACCTGGCACAAGGCGTAAGTGCTATTTTGACTGGGAAAGTCCACCTCTAGCCCTATTAACCCCCCCTTCTTGCACCCCAGTTGTGGCTGCTCTGCTAACTATAATGGCAAAGTCCAGCAAGATCCCATTGTAGTTATGGGGGCAGGTACACATCTGGAATGTGTGAAGGAAACCCTCCAAGCTGATTTGCAACACAGAAAGTGGGAAGCAATGGTGGTGACATCAGCTATGGGTGAGTGGTAAAAAGTCATGTGAACATTTTTAAAAGGAGATATAAGACATTGCCCTGTTTATTTGGCATCTCCCTGCTCTCACCATTGAGGCATAAACCTCCTGCAGATGATGCCAACCCTATACTGGATGAAAGATTGCTAGTTCAATGATCCACCAATGTATGACACATTACTGCTCTCACCTCCGGTGAAAAGAGGTGTTACTGGAGGTACATTTTTACATTCCTCATGCAATATGTGACCTTGCTTAGTGTTTCCATTACCATTTCTTCTGTATATCCTCCTTTAACAAACTACACACTCCCAGAACCTTTGGCTGTGGTCATGCAGAGCTGCAGCAGGCTGCTTTGGGACAAGGCACATCCATAATAACAACTTTACAGTCACACCTATCACATTGATTGTCTGTTTTTCCTCATGTTTAAATTTACATGTGTAGCCTACAAAATAGTTATATTTATTGGCTATTTTCTTTGCATGAACTGCTAGGTGTTATGATGACTAGTGACTCTGCAGAGTCCTACATCTTTTAGGAGGCTTCAGTTACCCAAACTGTACCAAGAGCCATCTCTCTGTCAGGTTTTGCAAGTAGACAATGCCATATCCATCAATAAGACTCAATGAACAGATTTCCTCAGCAACAAATCTAACTGCACTGCAATTTCAGTCTCTTGCTAAGAAAACTTTCTGAAATGCAGTATGAGCTTGCATGTTTTCAGATGGGAAGCGTAACTGCCTACCAAGAAAAACGGGAACATACGCTCCATTTTAAGATTACAGAAAGGAATTACTTAGAGAGTCATGCGACACAGAGCTAATGTCATCCTCTAGATAATAACTGCTGCATCCAGTACTGCTCAGCAATGTGCAGAAATAGAAGCGGACAGAAATCCACCCAGACAAAAGCCAAGACTTTTTTCCTGATGTCATTCGGGCGCTCAGACACGACTCCTGAGCTCTGAACATCCCCTTGGCCTGACCGTGTCTTGGTGGTCCCTCGTTGCCCCTGTTCTCTCAGACACCTGCAGTTTTCTTTGAAGCAGGGGCACGGTGAGTGTTTCCCAGAGACGTGTCAGGACGCAGAGGGGAAAACAGAGAGATGGACGCTACCTGTCAACTCACAATGAAATACAGTGACACCACCCCACGGCCCCCAGCCCCAAAAGAAAGCTTAATTTTTTCTAGTTAAAAATAAGTGCTTGGCTCAAACCCTAGACCAGCTGCTTCCTACATAAATAAGAGGCATGCGCGGTGTACAGAAAAGAATATTTGACATTCCTAATCAATTAGATAAGGGAAAAAACCAGTCCATTTTCCTGTTCAAAATAAAATTATCGTGGTTACTTCAGATTTCAAGGGCATTTATCTTTCAGCTTCAGACAGAGGGGCACTGAGTAGGCTGCAGGTTACTGACCCGGTGCTGCCAGCTGGGATGGAGGAGCCCAGGCCCAGCTCTGGCAGGGCGCTGGAACAGGAATAGCCTTGGCAATTGCCAGCCAAGTCAGGTGTGCCTCGGTAGAGCCAGGCTTTTGCCAGGGCCACACCAGGCCAGGAATAACTGGCAGCATGGGGAAGGGTTTAAAACACCTCAAACCAAATAGTTCAAGGGAAGCACTCCTGGATCTTTCCCACACACTCCCACACACATTTATCCAAGGAAACGCCAAGGAAATCAAGGTGAGGAAGAAGGTGGCTGGTAGGGCTATAAGACAGCACAGGCACCTTCCCTACCCCAGCTCAGGTCAGGACATTTCAGTTGAGGAGGCACAACCTGCCGGCCCCACAGTTGGGGCAGGAGGCACAGGCTCTGTGTCACGGTGCCCTCTTCTCAAAGACCACATGCCTCTGGACCGCCATCAGCCTTTGAGGCCTCTCTGCTGGCAGTTAGAATCATAGAATCATGGAACAGTTTGGGTTGGAAAGAACTTTCAGGTCATCTGGTTCCAATCCCCCCTCACACTAGACCATGTCTCTCAAGGCTCTGTCCCTGCTGGCCTTGAACACTGCCAGGGAACAGAACACACCCGGAGAAGGGATGAGGTTTTTGAAAGGATCGGTTCTGCTGTCTCCCAGTTGAGGGCAAAGCAGCAGCCCCACAGCACTGCCCTTTGCATGGCCTTGGTGCAGCCGTGGAGGGCGGGTGGACCGCAGGTCCTTTGAACTGGTTTTACCCCAAGCAGCTCCAGGCAGCCCCGTGCAGTTCCTGGAGACTTCAGGCCTGGGCGCCTGTATCGGAAGTCTTGATTGCGGCTGCCTTGCTTTTGCAATACCAATTCTGTGTTCTTTGTCAGGACAGCGTGTTTCACCAGGAAAAATATATGCAAATGGGATAAAGAAGCTCTGAGACTACAAACCAAACCCAAAGGAGCCCTCTGGAGACGGCTCTCGCTCGTGAAATCCTGGGCCTGTAGTGCCACCTAATGAACAAGTCGAACGCCTAATGAACAAGTCCGAAGTCCATACGCCTGCTGCTGCGTGCAGGGAGACCAGGCAAAGGTGGTCGCGAAGGGTTCCTCTCTCCAATGCCTTTCGCCCCTCTCCCAGTGCTTCAACAGTTACTTATTTGGTCCTTGCAACCCAGCCATTAGGCAGCAGATAATACTAATCCTGCTTCACGGAGAAGTCACAGAGCAGCTTTCTGCCAAGCCCAAATACACAAGACAACTCAACAGAAGTTGAATAACAAATTAAAGCAACTGCTTTCTCTGTGTCACTTCTAAGGTACAGGGCAGAGAGGTGACAGGGCACAACCTGCGCCTTCCTCTTGGGACTCATCAGCTTTTTCCCCGTGTAGCCTCAGGGCCCTCCTGAGTGATAAGCCACAAACTCACATTTGTTTCAAGAGGCAGAAGCTGAGCTCCATTTGGTTGGTGAGGACAGCGGTCAGGCGTGAGGATGAGGAATGGTTCTAAAGAGCCTAAAGGATGTTCCTTTAGGAAGAAAACAACTGGGGCTTGGGTTTTATGTCAGAAATCATCAAAGAGAAGGAGAACAAATGCTCCACACAAAGTGCACGCTTTGTGCTGGTCACAACAACTGCCTTCTCAGTTCCAGAGAGCAAGACACTGAGATGCTTCCCAGGACTGCATTCATGCTTCTGGCCTCTGCTGATCTAAGAAGGCACAGAATTATATAAGGTGCTGTCACAGAGCATGGCATGTACGTAAATGGCAGCTATATGGGCAGAGCCCTCCTCCAGAAAGTGGGAGGTCTGAGCTAAGTGCTCTCCTCAGCCAGGAGGGACTGTAAATGCATTCTTTCCACCAGCCTTGTCTGCTCTACCCCACGTGGCGTGGTGTGGCAGGACATGGTTTAATATGGCATGTCTGTGATACGGATGAGGAGCACCTCCAAGCTTCTGCATCCCAAGTGCATAACCCAGACATGTCCTGCTGTGAAATATGGGTGCCTGCTTATGGCACCAAAGTAGGAGATCTGAACTGAAAAGCCAATCACACCATGGACTGTGCAGATGCCAGACCCTCAGCTTAAGTATGAAACAGACTCTGTCCCTGTACCTTATTTTTAAGTCTTTCAGAATTTTCAGAGTTTTGTGTGTGAAGAAAGCGAGCACTGCAACTCTGGCCCCTTCTGAGTGGAAGGAACAGGGGACTTGCGCTGTCTCACATGCAAATAGTCCTCTAAAGAAACTGGATGGATGCTCTACAGACAGGGAGTGCCATAAGAGGATCATACATAAGAGTGGGAGTCTTTGGAAGTTTAAAGCAGTGAACAGCTGAAGAAGTTTCTCTCGAGAATGTGGAAGCCAAGGCTTTTCAAAGACATAGCATATGTCCACAGGTGGGCAGACTTTCACTGATACAACAAAACTCAAATTAACTGAAACAACAAAACTCAATTTTATTGAATCCACAAAAATGTTTTCTCTAAAAAAACAAACCACAAAAGCACTAATTTTCCCTTGCCCACCCACACTTCAAGCCTAGGCTTCAGAGCGCTGAAAATCCTACAACAGCTCCCTGGAGAGGAATTTATCTCAATTGTGTGCTTTGTGTACCAAACCAGCACACTTAGCTCTTGCTGTGACACAGAAGTACTCAGCAGTTAAAGTGGCCCAGAGAGAAGGAAGACTGTTCTCCAGCCGAGTGTTTATCTTGGAAAGCAGAGATCAGTGTTTCAGCAACTTCAGCAGCACCCTTCTAGATATTCCACATAAATTGGGTGCTGGATAATATATAAACACAGTCAGGGACTGGGATCAAGACATAGATCTCCTCCCATTCAGGAAAATGGCCATGAAGGTGAGATATGTCACCCATTCCCTAGCCCAGTGAACCCTGAATTCATCTTTCACCAGGTGAGACAAATTCAGGGGGTGAATGTGTAATCTCCTTGCTCTTGAGGTAGGTACTAAACTGGTGTTTGAGGCAGTCTCCCATAAGATAGGATTCCATAGCCCTGAAGACAAAGGAGGGACCATACCTTGATAACCAGCATTGCTAGGTACGTGCTGTAACTGTTGAACTATTGCTTAACAGGTAAGAAAACTTGTCCTCTTCCTGGAGCATTTTCAAAGGAAAATAGAAGCTGCTACTTTCTGTGCTGATCCTGCTCTTGGAAGTGGCTAAGCTCTTCAAGAAAGACTGGGAAGAAACATCTACCTCATGGTTCCCAGTTGCAGCTGGGTGTGAGCCAAGGCGCAGAGGTGCTGCCCACCAAATGGAGGTGATGTTAAGGGAAAAGTGCCAGCTGTGCCACGTTTAGAGGATCACAGCCTGGGATTCAGGGCTTACCATGCCACTTAGATGGTGCTCCAGGTACCTCAGATCTGTGCCCAAGACATATCCACAGTGAAAGAGAAATGGTGGGTGCTCTGATCTAAAGAGAATGAAAGGCTGAAGTAGACAACTGTTGGGTATGCCTTGTAACAGGTAGAGAAACCCCACACTGGGCAAAAAGAAGTTAAGGATCAAGCAAAATGATATTGAACCCACAGAAGATATTCTTCTTCATGACAGACCCTAACCAGAGCTCTCAGCTGACCTAAGCTTGGACCAGATGATCTTTCCTCTAACCTCTAGGACTAGCTCCTTTGGCTAAGGCAATGGAGCTTCCATATTTGCTCTCCTTGTGTGTGTTTTGTAACCCCACACAACACACTTAGCAAAGCACTACTTAGCACTGGGGCTGTGACTCACTGGCCATGCACTGTCGTGAAATCCCTGTGCCAGAAGCAGATCAATGCCAGGTGAGAGGCACACAGCAGAAGTGCAGCTTTGAACTGATCTTTCACTGGCTGCTGTTTCAAGGGCTGCTGCTTCAAAACCTCAAGAGGAGCTGCCAACTAGCAGCATGGGGCTGTTGCATTCTTTCCATGGGTTTTAAGAAACAAACATTAAAAGCACTAATTGATGTGGGCATATCAGCAGGGTAGTTTTTCTGGTGCCCTTGGGCTTAACTGCGCTGATACCCTGTGTATTCTGCCTGTGCTTCCGTGCTTCCAGATAGTTCATAGGGCTGAGTGGGCTCCTCCCTGGGCCTGGGCAGCACTGACCATGCCCGTTTGCTGCCCTTTATTTCTGTGACATGTTGTGAGGATGCCTGCCTAAACCATGAACTGTGTATAAAATGGACCTGCACTTGCAGAGCAGCACGATGAGTGCCATCTACTGAGGATTAAACAAACAGCACTGCAGAGAGGCCAGTTCAGCCACCAAGTCAGTGGTACATTGCGAACAGCATCGACAAAACTGCTCTCTGTGGCTGCCAGCCCTTGGAACACTATGGAGTCATGGCAGCCCTGTTCTCACAGGCTGCAGAGGCTTGCTCCTGCTGCAAGGTCATTTCTTGCAGCTTCATCAAGCAGCATTTCTTCATGGATGTGCTGGGTTGTTCAGAAGCTGTGCTGATCTTTGCTGCAGTCTTCTGGAGAGAGAGAAAAAAATATATGAAGGAAAAAATCTGTGGCAGGATTGGGCTTTGTAGAATACAAATGGCTGTTAATAAATTTTTAGCGTTAATGTAACTGCTTGCATCAAGTGGAAGCTGAATCATTTAATCAGGCTAGCAGCAATTAAAATGGTAATTTTTTCTGAACAGATTCTGCTTGCAATTTTTACTCAAGTAAAACTCTTTGAAGTTAATTGGAATTTTGATTAAAGGCTCCTGGATCTGGGTCTCTGAATTTGTACTAAGGAAGGTTCAATATTTGCTTTGGTTTTCTGCACATTGAGTTCACTGTTATATATTAGTGTGACTGTACAATTACTTGTAACAACTCCAATAAAGATTTCTGTAATCTAGTTCTTGATATACTTTAGAAAAGGTCTTTTATCACAGAATGGCTTTTAAAGTACTGCTAAAACAGGCTGTAAGATCTGGAAAAAAGCTTGATTGCTTAAATTGTCTTAATTATTTCTAGTCCCTACGAATGGCTTGGTAACATTCACTTAACGGTAATACAGAACTCGGGATCGAGGAGGAGGAAGGGAAATGCTCTCGCTGTTCAACCTTAGGGTTCAGGTTTTGACTGTCAATGCAAAAAAACACCAGCCCACTTTGGTTACATTAGAACCGTCAGCAGAATGAACAGCAACAGTGATGTAACAGCTTTAAAAAGTAACACTTTTGTCCAAAATGTTGAAAAAACCCCCAACCCCAACAAACCCATGCAAACAAACCCTCTGAAAACAACCCTGACCAGACTGCGGGGAGACTAGTGTTTTCGGAAGAGTAAAACGAGACATAAGCAGCCTGTTGTGGTGCGGAGGGCACTGAGGGAAGCAGTGGAGTTGTGGTCGGAGCAGTCCTGACTCACACGGGTCACTACGGCTGAGACAACAGCACACGAGAATAAAGCCCCTGCGATGAAGGTGGACGTGCATGGAAACACCCCTCCCGCAAACAAGGAATGCGTATTTTTGTGATCTTGTGGGATTTGCCTGGAACTTCGCTGTGGGCTGGTAGCATCTTGTGGGCAGATTTCATCACTCATCCTGCCAGGCAAAGGAGCGCTTCTTGGAAAGCTGCTACATAACTGATGCAAATATTGCTTAGACTTCACCTGGGTCAGTTGCTGGCGCGATAAAATGGAAAAGCAGGAAGAAAGAAGGGGCTAATCGTGCAGAAACTGTACTGATGGTATTGAGCACGTGGGTTCTTGTTGTATTCCCGTTTTTAAAGGGTACTGCACTTGTAATCAAAATGCAGGTTGATTCATTTTGAGAACTTTAGTATTCATTAACAAAGTCTCTTTAATTTTGAAATATGTATATTCTTGACCCTAAAAAGACACATGTTAAATAACATGTTGCAAATATCCCATGCTAAGAAGTGCAACAATGTATCACTAACAAATTGCTGTGACTCCGGGTTTTCTTTCCTTTATTTTGTCCTAAGGTGGTCATTGGTGTACAGTTTCTTCCATTTTCTGGTTCGGCAGCACAGTAATTGGATTGAAGTGCAAGGAAAGGGATTACAAACAGGTTGTTGCAATTCAGAGAAATGTTCTGATCTTCTTTTGTCTCTGCCTTTTTATTCTGAAGGTCGTGATTTTGAGAAAGTAAATCTTACTTTTCTCTATTCCCTCCACAGTACAGAAGCATAATATAGAAAAGGATTAAAAAGATCAAATGTTTGTTTTCATGATTATTATTTTGCAACACAGTACAAACCCCCCCACCTTGGAAGAGTCAATGCTATGCTGCTGCAGAACCAAACCTGTGTTATAAACCAGTAGCTCTGCTTAATGGTTAGCCCAGCAGCCGCAATTCCCCAAGAGTGAACTTTGAGTTCTTTAACGGCCCCAGTGAGAACAAGCACCCCGCCAACCACTGCAACCACAGGTACAGATTAGGTGTGTTGTGTGGAAATGAACACTTTCAAACTAACATTAACTCGGTGTTGCTGTAGGCTTCCCTTTGTGTAATGTTTGCATTTGTACAGTAAGGATCATCCCGTCTCATACTTCGCATACAAACGGTATCCCATGACAGCGGAAGAACAAACGATCTCACTTGTGGGAGAAGAGGTAGCTACATAGACAAGAAATAAGTCCCTGTTCTGGTGAAAATATGTCTTAGGGGACTTAAATAGTAACAATCAGCTGTCTAATGCAGCGGCTGGGAAGCACAAGCACGTTTCTGTGCGGCAGGATGGTGCTCAGTGCAGACTGGACGCGACATCCGGATTTTCTCGTACCTCACCCACGGACACCTCGAACCTTACCGAGGCGGCCTCAGCCCCTGCCCGTTTCGAGGTGACACATCGCTACGCGCGTGCCTCGTCCACAGAGCCCCTCAGCACTTCGATCCAACACCCGCTGTCACACACACACACACACACCTCCCCCCGGTGCCGACGGCCGTTCCTGCGGGAAACACGAAGGGAATGACACGGGACGGGGCACAGGACCCGCCGCGGGCTGAGACGGGGCGGTGGCGGCGGCGGCAGCCTCCCCCCAGCCGGTTCCGCCCCAGGCGCGCCGCGCCGCGCCCCGCCTCCTCTTCTTCCCCC
>JANRGW010030250.1:0-21524 GCA_024733675.1 Psilopsiagon aymara
GGAGCAATCCCAGGCACAGCTACAGGTTGGGCAGAGAAGAGATTCAGAGCAGCCCTGCAGAGAAGGACTTGGGGGTGTTGGTTGATGAGAAAATGAATATGAGCCAGCAGTGTGCACTCACAGCCCAGAAAGCCAACCGCATCCTGGGCTGCATCAAAAGGAGTGTGACCAGCAGGTTGAGGGAGGTGATCCTGTCCCTCTACTCTGCTCTTGGAGTATTGTGTGCAGTTTTGGTGTCCTCAGCATAAAAAGGACATGGAACTGTTGGAACAAGTCTGGAGAAGGGCCATGAGGATGATCAGGGGACTGGAGCACCTCTCGTATGCAGATAGGCTGAGAAAGTTGGGTCTGTTCAGCCTGGAGAAGAGAAGGCTGCATGGAAACCTCATAGCAGCCTTCCAGTATCTGAAGGGGGCTGTCGGGATGCTGGGGAGGGACTCTTCATTAGGGACTGTAGTCATATGACAAGGGGTGACGGTTTCAAGCTTAAACAGGGGATGTTCAGATTGGATATGAGGAAGAAGTTCTTTACTGTGAGGGTGGTGAGGCCCTGGAATGGGTTGCCCAGGGAAGCTGAGAGTGCTCCATCCCTGTCGGTGTTCAAGGCCAGGTTGGACATAGCCTTGTGTGGCATGGTTTAGTGTGACGTATCCCTGCCCGTGGCAGGGGGTTTGGAACTAGATGATCTTAAGGTCCTTTACAGCCCTAACTATTCTATGAATAATTTTAACTCTGGCAGGATTTTTTCATTGCCTAGATACACTTTAGGGTGTTATTCTTAAAAGTAAATACTTCTGAATGTCGTTCTGTTTTAGTGGCTCTTGTATCAATGGCAGGTGGATGGCCTGCTAGTTTTACTGTAGCTAGTAGACAAAATCTTAGGTATTAAATGGCAGCAGACCTCAAAATCATTATCTTTGATTGGAAATACTCTTAGCATTCTTATGCACTGTACTTCGTGGGGTTTGAAATGTAGTGCAAGAAAAACTTGGTTAGAGAGAAGTAGTTTAGATTCTCTCTGAAAAATTCTAGTTGTCAAGCTATGGCCAGTATTTGGGTGGTTCATTGCTCTTGGAAATAGTAGTTTGATCCAGATTTTTTGGTATGCTGAAAATGAATATTGTGATATCCCAGCAGTCTGCTATAGAACTTAGGTCAAAATTGTGGTGGAGTACATGAGTCCTTTAGAAGGAAAGGATTTCCAAGATCTTTGCAAATTTTATTAAGTTGTATGAGACAAGGAAAGACAAACATAGGGATTCTATTAAACTGTTCTCTAACAAAGGGTATCCTGAATGAATCTCATTTGATTATGAATAATGGGAGTTTTACGTTTTGAATGTTTGGATGAGTATATAAATAGGCCAGATACATTCCATAGACTGAGTCTTGTGTTCTGAAGTACTGCATACGATTGAGGTACAGCTAAATGTTAACTAACTTATTGTTTGGTTTTTTTTCCCCCAGATTCCTCCTAATAAAATAGATTATGAATATAGTGAACTGATTTTATATCAAAATCAAGTGATGAGAGAGGCAGATCTATTTCAAGAGTCTTTAGAACATATAGAGACATATGAAAAACAAATATGTGATAAATTAATAGTAGAAGAAATCAAAGGTAAGTCATTCTTCCCTCAGCCAATTTTGTTCTAAGTGTTTCAAGTGACTTTCAGATATGATCAAGCAGTATGAGGAAAAAAACCTGTTAAGTCTTTGATTTTAACGTTACTTTAGGGAAACTGATATCTATAGTTTTGTGCTCAAGTGATTTGCCCTGTTTAAGTGGATAGTGGATGCAAGTAATTTAGCTTGTGTTTACACAGGAACAGGAGATTTTGGATACTGTTATATTGGTACATACTAGAGTAGCTTTCTATAAATCAGAGCTATTTATAACCTGGTTTTGATCTCAAAGAATATTATTTGTCATACAAACACTGGCTTATTTTTTTTAACTGAAATGGTCACTTGTTTCCTTAAGCTTTCTAATACACTTACTTGTATTGCCTTACTTAAGAGAATACTGAAGTTGACTTTGTTAAAAATAAACCACAGTTGTTTTGTGAATTTGAAGTACTTAGTTGTCAATGTGCATAGTTATATAGTATAATGGCACGTATTCTTCAGCTGCTCCCTGCACAGTTGTGGTGGGTTGACCCTGACCAACAGGTATGTCCCACACAGCTGTTCACGCACTTCTCCCAGCCTCTCTTGTCGTGATAGGAGGAGAGAGAATAGGAACAAAGCAAGAAAACCTATGTCTTGAGATAAAGATGCTTAAGTGAAGGGGGGAGAATTTCCCAAACAGATGTCAAGGTGACGCAAAGCCAATGACTTGCCATATCCCTCAATCAGGCTGATGCTCAGCCAGTCTCCTAGCAATGGCCAGCTGCCCAAACACTCTTCCTTCCTCTATGTCTGTTACTAAGCATGATGCTACATAGGATGAAATAACTCTTTTGCTAGTTTTGGTCAACTGTCCAGCTTGTGTGGGTTCACAGCTTATTATCCACCCTGGCCTGCTTGGGTGGCAGAGTGGAATAAAAAAGAAAAAGCTTTGATGCTCTACAGGTGCTGCTCAGCAGTAGCAAAATCACTGTTTTATAAATACTTAGTCACAGATCCCAAAATGCAGCACTGTATAAGCTGCAGTGAAGAAAATTATTTCCATGCCAGACATACCGGGTAGAGCAATTTACTTAATGGCAAACCCGTGTGACTTAACTGTTAAAAACTGGTTAATTGATGTGAAAAATTTAAGTGTAGTTAAGTAAACAGCTTGATAAGAAGCAAGGTAGTCATGTGTTGGAGTCCTTGAAGGAAGAGTTGTTTGCTTCACTGATAATCCCAGTAGCTATTTTGAGTACTCAGATATAGACATTCAAATAATCTGGTTTTGCAGGTGTTAAATGCTCCAAACTGCATTGTGCTGTATGTATGGTAGCTTCAAGTAGCACTTGTAATCGACAGTAAATGCCCTTGGAAAAATAAAGCTCACTTTTTTGAGTATCTGTATGCTCCTAATATATCAGTGCTTTCTCATATAATTCAGTTCTTTACTGCGTTGTTTTTAGGAGAGATGTTACTGAAGTTGGGAAGGCTGAAAGAAGCTGGTGAAGTATACAAAGAGTTAATTGAGCGCAATGCAGAAAACTGGTATTATTATGAAGGCTTGGAAAAGGCCCTGCAACCTAGTAAGTTCAGATACACAGATACATGGAAGATACGTATGACAGGATATATTTAAAAACCTTTTTTTTTTTTCTGTTATTGTTTTAGATTTGAAAGCTTTGTTTGGCAGAAGAATATGTACTTTCTAATCTTGGGTATGATATAGTTGTGCTTTATCCTTTTTAAAATGTTTACTGGGAAAACATGTATGCCTGAAAATGCCAACAGCAGGTCTTCCTTTTCTTGGAGCTAAATGTGGCATTTGCTAACATGCTTACACAAAAAACATTCCCTTGCCATGCATGAATTCGGAAACCAAATTGGAATTCATTCCTGACTACTGGCCAATAGACCACTATCATACACCAAAATGTGAGACTGTCATTCTGAAATGTGTTTAGGCGGTACCTCTTTCTACTGGCATGTAGAGAAATAATCTAATACCTATTTCAGATGGCCTTTTAAAGATAGGCCCAGCTCTTTGGAGGAGCAGGTGATAAATGTGGTATTTGCTGTTTTAGTTCACTGCTGTTGTGTCTTTCAGGAAAACAGTTAATTGTTTGAGATGTGGGTTTTTTTAATGCAATATTGCAACAATTTATACTGTAATAAGTGTTTGGCAGTGGTGACTTTCCCAGTATTTGCTGTTACACAGGAATGCTTTCCTTGTATTTCATTGTTCACTAATGAGTGGAAGTTTTACTGGAGTTATTCTGATGACATCATAAATCATAAGCCCACACAGATATTATTGGTAGATATTATAGCTGCATTCTATTTCTCAATCAGCTTTCTAGAAGAAACTTTTATAGTGGGTTTCATAAGGTCTGGGAATATGGCTTGTGATTGGTAAATTAAAATGATTTTATTTGTTACTCTTATGCAGAGGGTAGTATTGCCCTTCGAATAGTTTTCCTGCTGTATCTGTAGAGTTGAACATAGTGATTGTCTCCAGAAAATAAGTTACCCAGCTTAATTATTCTGTTTGATACGTTTGCGACAATGTGTAGCTCTTAACAAAGAGCCAGTCCAGTAGTTTATCTGAAATCTTAAAATCCTATGTAGATTAATACTGTACTAATTTATAAAACTAATAATGCTACTTTATTTTTTAGGTGGTCTTAGGACTATTTCCTCCCCCATGGTAAGTTCTGGAGCTCCAACTTGTGACTTCAATTAGGGCTTTTATATGCTTTAGTTCCAGTCCAAACATCATTTTAGTTTAACTTCTAGAACTTTGCGTCTCTTGGAGCCACTGGGTAACATGTTCCCCCCCCTTCCCCAACATCTGAGCTCAGTGACAAGATAAATTGTTTTTCTTATGAAAAGAAAACAGATATATTAAATACATGCTGTGTCTAATATTGATCTGTAAATTCAGTTTTATTTAAATTGCTTGATGAATATAATAAGCAAAATTCATCTTAATTATGTGAAAATGGCATTTCAAATCAACAGATTAGTTTTATTTAAGTTCTAACCACATTGGAGCTCCAAAGCATATTATGGGGGAAAGGGGAGGAGTGGGAAGAAAATCTTTAAGTAGCTTTATTGTTAAACATTGAGATATAAAGAGTACAAGTGCACACTACTTACACTGGCAGTATTGTGCCCTGTTTTTGCTGCCACCAGAAGACCTGTAATAAAGACACGCTTGTATAGCATGCTTTTTTTATGTCTGATTTAGAAATGCAGTATATTTTTCTGAATGCTTTAAGTATGTCTGAAATGATTGCGTAGTGAAAAAAACAGTTAATTGAAGCTGTGAATGTCAAACTATGTGAATGGGTCTGGACAATATGTAACTGAAAAAAACCAAACTCTAGTACTGTATGATTGAATGTGCGAAGAAATTGTACTGTTTGCAGTTTATCCTTACAGTGATTAATGCTGGTAATTGCGTATAGTACATAAAGTGTTTTTAGTGCACACTTTTACACAGTAATGCTTCTGATTAACTGGAAAAAATAGCTTGAAATGTTTAAATTGTTCCAAATCCAAACTGTGTAAGAAGTCTAGTTAAATTAATTCTCACCATTTAAAAACATTTAGAAGAACAAATTATTCTCTTTCACTTATATCTATTATATTTACTGATAATAGGCACTTTAGAAGAGAGGCTTCAGATTTATGAAGAAGTTAGTAAAAGACATCCCAGAGCAGTTTCACCTAGAAGATTACCTTTAAACTTTGTTTCAGGTAATAAGTTGCATATCTGTTCTGTATTAGCTTTTTCTATTTTTTTTTTCTTAAGCTTCCATCAGACTATTAAATGTACATTTAATATCTATTTGTACATGTACACAAACCAAATGTACGCATTTCTCTTGGAATAGACAATTATTTATAACATTTTAGGAGCTGAAAGAGTTCATGCACTTTAACATGGGGATATGAACTATGTAATGTTTGTATTGATAAAACTACAGTACAGAAATGGTGTATAGATTGTAGGAGTTCTTCTGCATCATTTTTGTGCCTCGTACAAGTTAGGAATCATAAGTTAAAAAGTAAAGGGTATAGCTCACTTGAATTCCAGGTACAGGGGTGTGTGTATCTAAACATACCCCTCATATATTTAATATACATACATATATATATGTTAACTTAAATTCATAAACACTGAAACCAGGAGTAAATGTTGCATATAATAATTACAGTAGCATAGGACTGATGAATTTTCCTAACAGTTTTTTTGCTTGATTTTGTACAGTAGAAAGTGTATTTTTTATGACTCAGTAGTTTGAGTGTACAACACTGTTGTAGAACTGTTAGAACTTAAATCTACAACAGAAACTTAATTTGTGCTGACAACTTCATAGTAGGAACAAAAAAACCGAACCCAGGTCTGCAGTATTACATAGCACAAATTAATTTTTAATTCATAGCTAAGTTTTTCAGTGACTCTGGACTTTCAAAAGTTGTATTGAAATACAGTGCACAAATATCCTCTGTTCTGGAGGGAATATGTATGTACTTCTTAAAACAGCAAAGTGAAATCTTCCAAAATAGAAGGAAGGAGACTAAATGAAATGATAAATCCCATAAAATATACACCTGGTATTAAGCTGTCTAACTGCTGTAACTCCGGTAGAAAGCTTGTGGAAAGAAATATAAAGTACACAAGCTAGGTATCAAGTGTCATGAAATTTTGAAAATTCCCATTGTATCTACTCCGGCTCTTGATTTCATGAGGTTAGTTTTTATTTAGCTCATTTACTGCGCACCACGTTTCTGTAGCATTTCACAGTACAGCATAGCTGTTCCCTTTCCTATTGTTGCTCACAAGTCTGAACGATTTTATGCAGTAAGAGCACACACACAATATAATAGCTTCAGAAGATATTTAGCCCTGAAGTTAACATTAGTGCACCTTAATCACATATGTTTGTTTTTTTGACTGAACAAGGGCAAATTTTAAGGCAATTCAGCTACATTTGAAAAGTTAAGTGACAAGAAACTGTTTTTCTTCTGTAATAAAATTATGGTTATACATAGCAAACAAGGAATATTCTGCAGAACACTTGTGTATATCTTTAATAATAGCGTGTTTTGCTGTTGAGTTAACTTCACATTCTTTTGCACTAGGTTATCATATCATATCTGACAGTATAGTTTCACGCCTAATATTCATTTAAATAGAAATGCTTGTTCCTAAGGATTAGTTGTTCCTGCTGTAGCCATAGTCTAAATGAAAGCAAAATCCGTTACTGGATCAGTTGAGAAAAATCTCTTTGTAGGCTTTCTGCAGTGCTTCATAACAAGTAAAAGTTCTCCTAAATTAAAATCTGTGTTTCTGTTAATCTGTTAAGGTTCATCAGTCAAGGATGTATAAAGCTGGTTTTGATCCCCTAGAAATTAATGTACTTAACATATAATTTCTTGTGCGTTGAAGTTCAGCAGATAAGAATTTCTGTTAGCAAAATGTAATAGTGAAAATGTGAAGGTGTAGAAACAAACTTTTTTTGCAGAAATGTATTTGCACATGTCCAGAGTAAAGAATTTTTTTTGTTAAAGGAAGCTGTTGTTCTTGTATGGTCACTGACCAGTTGTTTGCACCCAGCAGAATGGTTGATTCAGAGTTGACTTAAAATACTCTGAAGGGCAGGCCTTCCTAGGCCTTACCATGCATTGTAGTTTAATAGCCTCATGTTTCATACAGAGCAGTTCCTTAATCCAGCTGGAAACCACCTTTGTGGAAAAGGGCTGTTAATTTTCAGACTAATCGTGAGGGGCTAATACCTGTCCATCCAGTTTCATATTTGCTTATGCTGCTCTGGATTCACTGTTCCTGCTGTGGTCAGATCTTTTCTGTACCTCAGATTAAGTTTTGAGGTTGGTTTCCTCTTGGAGGTGGGTGCCTAGCTGTGTGCACCGCTGTGTTCTGCAGTTTGCAGGCTTTGTTTTTAGACTGTTTTGCTTTCTATTGATAAATATGTACTTAATGGAAACTGGAATTTTACTTTTCTAAATTCTGAATTACAATTCTTCTATCAGTAATATTTACTAGAATAATTCAACAGAATAAATTATGAGATGGACTTTTTTGTCATACAGTGGAGCTTCTTGTAGTGTGAAAGAACAACCTTTAATACACCTGTAATAAAGCATATGTTTATAGTCCAGGTACAATCCTCATCCACAGGTAGTATGAGTTTCTGTATACGGCATTTTATTATAGTACAGTGAGGCAAGTACTAGAGCTACTTCTACTAATCTCAGTAACTGTACTGATAACAGTAAATGTCGGACAATTAAGAACTGGTGGAAGTACATGCGAATGTTTTATCCAAAGCTGTATCTTAATTTTCTGACATCTATAAAATAACCTGTTAATGATTCGTAATAAGTTGTTAATGAATTGAAGTTTATTTCAATGTTTATTGTGTGTATATTAGCATTGTGATATGTACTATTATCTTGCTTAAAGACTTCTCGAAGTCCACAGCAGACTAGGTAGTGTAGTGTAGCAATTTCATCCCTATGCAAAGCAAACAAAACCAATTAAAGAAACCAAACCAACAACAACAAACACCCAACAAAACTAAAACAACTGAAACCAACCACTTTTCATCATACAAATAAAAGTATGAAAACCAGCTGTTTTCCTGACTACATACCTTCTCTCTGAATTCCTGCTTTTTGTTTTTTGGGAGCAGCCTTTCTCACGTGGCATGTACTGCAAGTACTGTGATTCTTGCTTGACTACATAATGAAATCCGATTTTACGCTTTCTGCCATTCTATTTTAATAAAGATAATTCTAATGCACTGCTTACTCTTCTGAAACCCAGTCTTCTATTCTGTTTCAGATTCCAGAAACAATCATATAATCATTTTAAGTCATGTCCTACTCATAAAAAAATAGGACTAGAATAGAGGTAGAGGGTTCATTTCATCCATCCTTCTTCCTCAAAGCAGGATAATTTGTATCTGCATTATTCCTGACAAAAATTTGTCTTAGTCATAAACTCTTCCAATGATGGAGCTTTTACAAGATCTCCAAGGTAATCCATTCCAGTGTTTAGTTATCCTTACCATTATAACTTTCACCAGTGTTTGTTTAAATAGCCCTTCATACATCCTCTGTAGCCAGTACTTAATAATTTCTTTTTAATAGTTTTTACAGGTTTGAGGACTGTTGCCATATCTACATCAGCAGTCTCCTAAACACTAGCAACTTAAGCATTTTACTCTATTTTTCTTTATCCAGAGCGTATTTGTATCTTATTCATAAATAACGGGAAAGATTAAAATTACTCTATTATCGAGAGTTGCAGAGTAGTTAGTGCTTATATTTATATAACACTTGCAATCACTGACATATAACCAAATACACTTTTGTTTCTAGGTGAAAAATTTAGAGAACTATTGGATAAGTTCCTGAGGGTTAACTTCAGTAAAGGCTGTCCACCCTTGTTTACCACTTTGAAATCTTTATATTACAATCCAGAAAAGGTAAAATTTAGTATTTATTTGGTTTTAATGAAGTCTTCTATATGGAATTTCTAATCGACTATCTATTTTTTATGTAGATTTTCCTGTAACTTAACCAATAACTGTTGCTGAACATTTTTCTCCTTCGTATGCTATTTTGTAATACGTGAATGAACACTTGGTGGTGCTTACTATATATGAAACATCACTTCTAAAACAGGTGATAACAAAATGCTTGAAGTTGGATTGGTACAGCATGCACTCGCGTTCTTGAAAAAGCAGAGATAACCAGTAGGCTTATTTTTGTGGACTCTGAGTGCAAAGGTGTCAGGATTCTTTCAACTTATGGTTTATGATGTCACCAGAAGTCATGATTTTAAAATACCACACAGATGGTTATTGTTCTATGTATGTTTCTGAATTGCATGAATACACAAATAGATCAATATGTACCATAAAGGTTTGTTTTCCATTTCAGTCTTTAGCTAAAACTTCACCGTTTAATTTTTGCACTTCTAAACTCACAATTCTGGCAAAATTGTATCGCATTAAACTGTGGCTTCAAGTGTAGTTCTTCACTTCAAGCTTGTCAGTGAACTAAACCAAGTTACTAAACCACGTAAAAAATAAAGGTCAGTTTATTCAGGCATTGCTGTCCTAGCTACAAGCAGGATATTTTAATCCCTTCATTAACTCAGTAAGATGCAGTCTGTGTAGCTGGTAAAACCCTGATGCAACTTTTCAACCATAAGTGAGTATTTCCTTATTGGGACTAAAAATATTCTTTTTCCTAAGAGTCTCTTTGCTTGTTTTCTTAACATGAAATTTTCAGTACACTTCCATGTGGAGAATGTAATCTGTCCTGTGCCTCCATGGTGGACATACTTTTAGTAAGTTCTGGTATTGTGTACAATACAAGCTTTTCTGCAGGGCATATTACTAATGTGTACTTTTTAATGTAAACCTTTGAAACTGGACTTAAATATTTAAAATTATGACATACTATCTAGACAGAAGTACAGTCAGTGCTGTGAAAGTTTTACCTCTGCTATTTGAAGCATGAAAATCTGGAAGTTAAAAGACGCGTATAAACTCATTTGTTGTGTGCAAAGATCTTTAGCACTTTATCCTTTCTGACATGATGGGTAAAATAATGAGGACTACTGTACTTTAGGGCAGAATTATTCAGAAAGGTGCCTTGCTGCCAGTTATCCTCATTGTGTTGAATCAGTACTGCTTGGAACTGCCAGCTTAATCCGAAAAAGTAGTTAACTGAAGAGCCTTACAGTTTCCACATATGCTTGGATTTGTTTGTGCTGCTAACTTCTGCAGCAGCCTTTTCCTCTCCTTTCTTATCCTCCTCCTACCAAGGCAGGGTGTCCTTCATATTTCACATGGTTGGGTTCTTATGGAACTGTAGTGTAACGGAAGGACCTTTGAAGCTAAGAGAAATTTTACTTTTGGTCCCGGACAGTTAATTTTAGAATTGCTAAAATTTAGAGGTCATGACTGTCATCTAGTAAGAAGATGGCTAACATAGGTATCTTTAGTGTCTTGTTCTTGGTTCTTCTTTTGGGGGGTAGGTGAATTATTTTCAGGCAGGTGTGTACTCACCTTTCAGAAACTTAGTTTGGTTGTTTGTTTCCCAGTTCTCTGGAATAAGTTTTCAACAATTAAGGAATGACATGAAGTTCCTGATTCTGGCACATGAATTTATGTCAGTGGACACAGAGAACTGTTCAGCTCACCACCGTATGTGGTTTCCTATATTGTATCAGCCGAACAGCTATCAAGGCTCCTTTTGTCTGTCCTACATAGAATCATGGAGTAGTTTGGGTTGGAAGAGACCTTCAAAGGTCACCTAGTTCAATCCTTCTGCAATAGCAGGGTCATCTTCAACTAGATCAGGTTGCCCAGAAGCACATCTAGCCTGTCCTTGAATGTCTCCAGGGATGGCGCATCCACCACTTCTGGGCAACCTGTGCCAGTATTTTACCACCCTCATTGTGAAGAACTTTTTCCTGCATCCAGCCTGAATCTCCCCTCTTTTAGTTGAAAATGATTACCCCTCATCCTGTTGCACAGGCCCTGCTGAGGAGTCCCTCCATGTCTTTCTTACATGCCTGTTTTAAGAGCTGAAAGGCCTCCCCAGACTCTTAGATCGTAGAGGTCTGTTTTGATTGTAGAGGGAGCACAGGCATCTGTATTACAGTTATCTGAGCATAGATGTCTGAACCTGAATTTGCCTGCTGTGTTGGCAGCTGTTTATACTTGTTTGCAAAGTATCTGAGGGCTTCATGTCTATGAAATGAATGCTGAGAAACTTTACCAGTTCTTTCTAGAAAGAACTAATGAATGTCCCAGCAAAAACCAAAAACTGAAATGCCTGAAGTGCTAACTGGGATGCATGGAAGGGATGTCACTTTTTCAGCTACCTAAATGTGTGGAGTGCCACTGGTTCTTTATCGCTTCACTAGGCAATATGCTTTACTTTGGTTAAGGGGAACAGATGTTTTTAATCTTCCTTCACATTTAAAGTAGAACTGTGTAAGATTATTCAGGTGAAGTCACAGAAGGGCACCGTAAGTACACAAATGTATGTATTTGCCTTACTCTGAGTTTGTCATTTGACTGCGCTGCTGGCTAGAAGGGGAACTGTTCAAGACCTCCTAACTGCTTGAAACTTGGATGCTTGAGAAGGTAACAGACAGTGTGGTGAAACCTGGGATGAGCAGATTAGGGTGCTTCATCAGTCTCAGCAATGTTTTTTGTTACCTTCTAGGAGTGAGTTGTTAACCCACTGAGATTTGAGAATAAGATGTTTCAGAGGTACTTAAGGAAGATTTTAACTCTGGAAGCTGATGAGAAAGTGTTAAGCTTGCTTTGCCGTGAATTACTGTACATGCTTCTGCAACAAGTTCCAGTTACAGATTCTATGGTCCTTCACCGCTGGCAAAGCAGTGATCTGACTAGTGTCTTTTTCCGTGGTTTTAGGAGTAATCCAATAAATTGCTCAACCTTCAAAGCTCTTCAAATGAGGTTGCAATTCTGAAGGTTTTTTGCTGTTAGGCTAGTCTGTTAAGTAGCATGTGAGCTGGTTTTTGACTCTTTCTTACTCTTTGTCAAACCCCTAGACTGTAGGAAGTAGAAGTAGTAGAGACTGAAGGGTGAAGCGTTGAAGAAATGAAGCTAACAATTGTCATTTTCCTAGAAACTGTATTGCCATTTAAACTTGATCAAATATATATTGCTGTGGATAAAGCTTTGGATTATTAAAATAATGTTAGAACTACATCATGCTAGTTGTTCAGTATCCTGAGTACACTTCCATACTGTGCTGTAGCATAAAATTGCTCTAACATTAAAGGAACAAAAAAGAGGGGGGCATTGAATTGTAGGAGTAAATGTTGTGCAAAGGCCCACTGAAAAGGAAATATTTCTATAATATTAGCAACTGATTTCTCTACATTTAATGTGGATGAGTGAGGATATGTTATGTGAAGAGTTCAAGCTTTTTCTCAAGTGATAATTGTTATGGTCACTGTTTGTAGATAACTGAAGGCATGCACTAGTCGCTTCCTGACTTGCTGCATTGGTACACAGCCACATTTTTTCTTTCCAACTGAAGAAAAAATCAATTATAGGGTGATAGACTTTCAAACCAAGTCTTACGGTGTTTTCCAGGATGTCTCATTTGAAACAAGCTTATAATACTGTATAGACTATGTTCAGTGGTACATCACTGCTGGAGTCAGAGATCACTTTTTACCTACGACATCAGAGAAGTCAATTGATGAAACACTATCTTGATGGCTTTGTTCTTAGTAAAAATAACACACAAAATATTCATCAGTATGTTTGTTTCAGTTGACTCTTGAAGTAGCTGCTGTATGTTGTGAAGAAATTGGCTTTCTTCTATTCATTATAAGGCAGCCTCTAAGGAATGCTGTAAATACAGCCTGGGTCTTTTTTAAATGTGAAACTTTGTCATGATAAAGTAGTGTAAAGTGAGCATGGTTACATGAAAGACAAAGCTCACAAATGTAAAAAAGTACTGTACGAGGCTCTGCTTAACCTGTTAGGGTTGGAGAAAAAGGAGATCGCTGGTCTGAACAAGAGTCAAGACTTATCTATACAGTTTACTAGTATTAAAGAATAGACCTGCATTCTGAGCTCAGCATTTTGTCTCAACTGATCTTGTAGTCCTTTGTAGGGGACAGTGTGTTTGATTCGGTGTGTCAATTAGCTGCCTTTCTGAGTTACTAAACAGCTCGTGGACTCTTAAATATCACTTAGAGGAACTCTTCTTGCATGGAACGCAGGGAAATAGCTTTTACATGTAGGAGAAGTTACAAGCAAATAGGAAAATACAGGTGTGTCCTCAGAAAATAAAGTTCACCCACTTTTCTGTAGCTGCTACTGTAGTTGTACATGTTGGATTGAGTTAACATCAGCATCAGCATGCATTATGAAGCATGATCTTACCAACATATGGATAAACATTTTCTGAGTGATTTTTGCAGCTTATATAGGTTGATTGCTCTCTGTCATTCTTATTTTTGCCAGAAAATAATGCTGAAATTCAGTCTTCAGAAGAACATGCTGCCATTAATCTACTTTAATCACATTTTAATTAGTCATTTACATTGTATGGCTGGTAAATTGAAGAAAGAAACTAAGATGGGGAAAATAGACTGGAAGTGTTTCTGTAACTTGTTGAATGTTGTTTCATGTATTAAACCAAACAGCAGCAACTTCTGGTTCTCTTCAAGAATGTCTGGTTTTAAAATAGCTTTTATAGTATTGAACTGTTACAAAGATTCCACAGTAAACACATGTGCCTTGGCTATGAGTTCAATCACCTTCTCAGATATCAGCCTGTGCCTGTTTGTGCGTTTTCTCTTGAAATACACTTTTTGGGTCTGGCTATTGTTCAAGACAACAAAAGGAAACCCTGTGAATGTCCTGCTGCTCTACAGAACTCTTACATTCATCCCATTTTAGCTTGTTTTCTGGGACTTCCCAGGTTAACTTTATATGGATGATTTCTATTGCAAAATGGGGGAATTCTGAGGGAAGATTTCCCTGGAAAGGGAAGGTACTCTGCTAAACGCCACCCTGGTGGTTGTTATACTAAATCTGCAGTTTAAACTGTACCATTCATGCATTGAATCTGTGCCTTTAATTAGCAGATGCCTGGTCTTACTGAAAGACATATTTCAGGCAGGTGTTTAGTATGGTGGTTTTTTTTCTCAACCTTCATCTTTCCACATCTGCTAGGACCAAGACAAACAGTGCATATGGTGATGCTTTTATTCTGATCTTGGTGGGTATCATTCACTCCTCTGATAGGACATGTCTTGTGTCAGGAGGAGACTTCAGGGCAGCTGCATGTATCCTGTAACTGACTGTCTAAACCAAATTATCAGTGGATTACTCAGCTGAAGCCTAGTTGGTGCCCTTACTGCTTTCTTGACAATACTTGGGTCTGTTCTTACATATCCAAGAGTAGATTCTTGTTGCATATTGAGGAAGAGCAGAAGATACCAACTGTCAGTGACTTTATTAAAAGCTTTCACTGTTGAGCCAAAACAACAAACAAAAAAACCCCAACCCAAACACGAAGAAAACCCAAACCCCAAGAAATCACAAATAAATGAAATCCTCAGCCCTCCACATGAGGCAGAATCCAGAGAGATTCAAAGCACCTTTCCTGGTAATACTTTTTGTCATGATGCTCATTTCAAATTCAACACTTGTCATAAATCTCCTTCAAGCCTTCTGAAGTGTGCTTAAATACATACATTTCAGTAAAGGAGGAACAGATTGGATATGTACATGCGCATTGAACCTGATGGGATGCATCCACAACTGCCCATGGAACTGAACAATGTCATTGCACTGACACTTGATCTTTGAAAGGCCATTGTCATGGATGGAGTTTCCTGGGGATGGGAGGAAAGCAAGTGTTATTCCCCTTTTCAAGAAGTATGAAAACCAGGATTTGAGAAGCAGTGGGCCAGTCAGCTTTGTCTCTGTCCTCGTGAAGCTGATGGAGCAAGTAATCCTGGAACTATTGTCAAACACATGAAGGACAAGATGTGTGGTTGGGAGTAGGTAGGATGGATTTATTAAGGGAAATTCATGCCAGACTAGCTTGATAGCCTTCTATGAAAGAATGACTGCCCCAGTGGAGAAGGGAAGAGCAGTTGATAGTGTTTATCTTGACTTAGCAAAGGCATTTGACACTCTCTTCCATAACACAGATAAAACTGATGAAGTACATGCCAGCATCATTTTGTGCTGCATTAGTAAAAGCCACCACCATGAGATTGAGGGAAGTGGTCCTTCTCCTCAGCCCTGGTGAGACTCATCTGCAGTGCTGGGTCTAGTTCTGGGCTCCCCTGTATGGGAAGTGCATGCACATACTGGAAAGAGTCCAGAGAAAGGCCATGAAGTTGATGAAGGAACTGGAGTGTCTGACATGTGAAGAGAGGCGGAGAGCTAGGGTTGTTTAGCCTATATTCGAACAAACGAAAAGGCACTTCTGTCATGGAGGTTGTTGAGCATGGGAACAAGTTGTTCAGAGGGGTAATGGAGTCATCATCCATGACTGGACATGGCCAGGAGTAACCTGCTTTTGCTGACCCCATTCTGTAAAAGCAGTGGGGTTGGACTAGACAGTGACCTTTACCACCAAACTCAGTGATTTTGTGATAGCATCTTACTGCATTTCGCCTTCAAGTCTAGGATCAGTTTGGAGCTGTGACTTGGTAGCCAGCAAGCTACTCTGCAACTGGTACTTTGATACTGGGACAAGTGCGTCTTCTGCAAGTTTAGTAACATAAAGATCCTCTAGCAAACACTGCAGATAGGCGCGTTCAGGAGGGACATGCCTCTCTACATGAGTGCCTATATACAAAAGCATTGAGATCCCTAATCTGGATATTGTGATTTGGAATCATTAGTTGTGGTTTTTGTATCTGTTTACCAATATAGCCCTCCTAATTAGTTCCTAGAATTTCTTGCTCTTCCCATTTCAGACTGTTCACAAAGGGAAAAACAAGCACTTGTCACAGAATCTGCCTTTTAGAAATGGATTAACTTGAAAACACAGGTAAGTGCTTAGTGTTGGGTTAAATGTGAGTAGATATACTTGAAACATCTGTAAATGCTGCTTCAGGGTAGGCACTTGCCAGAAGAGCAGATTGTTTATTCAAGAGTGAAACGGGGTTAGACTTGAGGATGCTATCTATAGATACAAAAGGATGTAATATTTGTTTTGGTAAGAGTCCTTCATCCATCATTCTTGATTTTGCTGCTCTCAAAGTGGCACCTATGGCATTCCTCTTTATTTCTGTGATGCTCCTCTGTGAAAATTCTAATAGGCAATGTAGTAGTTGTAGATTTGGTGTTTTGTCAGTGGTAATCTTTGTAGTCTCAAGTGAAGAGAAAGAGCTATGAAAAGACTACTTTCAGCTTCTTAGAAGTCAGCAATTATGTGGCCAAGCTGTTGATGTTCAGTGAAGTTGAGTGTGCCCTCCTCTAGTTGGTGAAGGAAAAGTGGAGGAAGAGTTAACAGTGAAATTCTAATAAAGTCATAATTGCATCCAGATTATTTCTCAGGTCAGATAGCTCACATGTGAAGGCGCTCAGTGAGGCTGTTGGACATTTGTGAAGCATTAAAGACAAGTGCTAGGCTTCAGATGAAGTGCTGTCTTTCAGAGATCAGTGCTTCGATTTTGAATTACACTAAAAGTACTCATACTTACTGTCCCAAGTACCTGTTGCCTTTTGTACTCCACAGTAGCTACTTAGGTGTATGTTCATACTGTGTTGTGTTCATCTTGGAGTTCTAGTTTCTCTAGATTTTAGTTCATGTAATTTTTCTTCCAGCAAGGTTCATGATCTTTGTATACTCTGTGTTGAAGGTGAGAGTAATAGTTGCCGAATTTGTAGGAGCAGTTGTCCGTTCCACCCTTGGCCTTCAGTTACCACTTGTGCTCCAGAAGGGCACAGATGTTTTAAGTACAAGTTTCTGTGTACCATTCTAAATTTGTTATAATTTTTGGTTTTCTTACTGTGTTGTGAAGTTCAGCTAAAAGTGCAGCTGCTCAATGAACTATTTCTGCAGTGCAATGTCTGAAAGGTTTTGGGATTAAAGATGTGGAAATAAAACATACTAGCTGTGCTCATTTGAAAAGTCCACCTGCATTACTTAGAAAAAAGTCGTGACATGAGAGGTGCCTATTTGTACCTTTGTGTGCAGTGCTGATGGTGTGTTTTGAAGAACTGTAGTTATTTCTGGGATAAGTAATTTCTTAATGTCATTTAAAGCATGTACTTCTCATATTATCTCTGGAGATATATTCACTTGATTTGGTTGATCTTGCCATAAAATGTTAAAAGTCCGCATTATCAATTTATAAGCATATTGTAGAGGTAACTTGCATTTTAAAGTGAATTTATTGTCTTTTCCACCTTGAACCATGGACTTAAGTAGTAAGAGTTGTAGGTGACTGACTAAAATGAGTTCATCTTAAGCCAGTAAGATACATGGGAAGATAGCAGGGGAGGCTATAATTAAAAGGCAGCTTCATCCTACATAAGGAAACTTGCGGGTTTGTGGTTTGCAGCTTTTTACTGACAAGATGTCCTGTTTTTGTCTAGGACTTTGAAATGCTACTTAAACAAAACATGGCTTTAAAAATGGGAATATAATGGACTTTTTTGCTTGCAGTTGATACTTCTAAGAATAGCGTAAAAAGCTTCATTTTCATGATTTGTGGAGCCTTCTGAAATAACTACTTAAAAGTACTGCTGTGTGAATGAAAGGATTTGAAGTGCAACTGCGATACAATTTTATTTACATGCTAAAGAAACATGGAGCATTTACAAGGAAAATGTCTCAACACAATACAGTCTGTGTGTACCTGAAATACTTTAATATGGGTGTCTTAATTCTTTTCTCTTGTATAGGAGACTTGCAGGCAAGCTACTGGGCTCTTCCTCTTTTATGCCACAAGTGGGTTTTGTAGTTTTTGTTCTTTACTTAGTACTTCAGTTTCTGAAGTTTTGCATTAAAAAAATGGGTATCAGTAGAGTAGCCATTCTCCTTGAGTTTTCTATAATGCTAAACCTTTGATTTAAAAAGGCTGCTATACAGCATGGAGGCTTACAAAAAATCTTTATCAGGCTTCTTTTAATTTCTAAATGGGAAGTATACTCTAAACTGCACTTTTCATGCTGGTGTCTTTGTACTTAAATAAAATTCACACAGTTGTCACAATATTTATTAGGTTGGGAAGAAGCTGTAGTCTTTTGGGCACATTCAAGAAGCAAATACTCATGTTTAGGAATGTCACTGTGTATGTGTTTTGTTCTTGCAAAGTTACTGTTTAAGGTGAGTGTATCTGTAACCTGAAGCATAAGCAATTGCATGGGATATACTAATTTTCACATTCTGTAAGCTGCTGTCCAGATGTATTTGAAATAGTAGTGAACAGCCTTATTTGTTCCTGGTTGTCACAAGAGAGGGATCTTGAAATGCTACCCCTACCACCCCCCAAAAAGTTCTCTTTGTACTTAAACAATATTCAGAAATACTCTTTGGTTCCCTGTACATGCTGGTCTCTATATCCATGAGATAAACCATCCAAAGAGTCAATTAGTCAACATCAAGGTTTGCGTCGATTGTGTTGCAGGTGCGTTGGTTGATTCCATTGAAGCTCGACATTAGTGCACATGTGCCCTTTTTCTGAGTAACTAAAAACATGGAGACTGTGAGGAAATACTGCATGAGAGAAAATGTCTGGCTGGAAGAAACGTCAAAAACAACAGTCTCAAAAAATGGTGTAAGACTGTCTACACAGGAAGGTAGGCTGTCTCCAGTGAAGACCTTTCTTTATCCCTTCCAGGAAAATAGGCATTTTTCAGTCTTGATGTAGAAAGCTAAAGGAATTTTAAGCAAGTTGTAGTTGGTTTTGCAGTTAAATGCTCTCTGTGAACTACTGGTGGATTACATAAGGAAGTGAAAGAGAACTAGTTCACCAAAGTGGAAGCATGTTAGGAAATGCAGTAGTGTTCAGCTTTGGCGCCTCTAACACAAGGGGAATGTGGACCTACTCAGCTGAGTCCAGAGTGCCATGAAGATGCTCAGAGGGCTAGAGCACCTCTGCAGTGAGACGGGCTGAGAGAGCTGCGGTTGTTAAGCCTGGAGAAGAGAAGGCTCCCAGGAGACCTTAGAGCAGTCTTGCAGTGCCTAAAGGGGCCTACAAGGAAGCTGGAGGGTCGTATAGGGATAGAATAAGGGCGAATGGTAGATCTAGATTAGATATTAGGAAAAAATTCTTCCATATGAGGGTGGTGAGACACTGGCACAGGTTGCCCAGAGAAACTGTGGCTGCCTCATCCATGGAAGTGTTCAAGGCTGGGTTGGATGGGGCTTGGAGCAACCTGCTCTAGTGGAAGGTGTCCCTGCCTGTGCCAGGGGTGTGGAACTAGGTGATTTTTATGGTCCCTTCCAACCCAAGCTATTCTGTGAATATGAAAATGAAAATAAAACCCTGTCTTGTGTCAGTACTCTGGTAGAAGTATTACCCCTATTTCTTTTCAATTTTATCCACTCTGGTGTATGTTAAATGAGGTAGGCACTCTTCAAGAAAAGGCATATAACAAAATACTTTATATTCTGTTGCTTCGTATCTGTATTTCTGTTGCTTTAGAGTGGCTCCTTGATTTGTACCTTACCACCTGTTACTCTTAGTACAATTTAGACATGGAACTGCTGCCAGAGAAGTAAGTCTGGTTAGCCAGCCCTCTCTGAATTTTGTTACTGTTTTTCTTCTGTATTTATACACTTATTCTTACACCAAGTACGTGTCAATTTAATTTACCAGGTATCTGCAGTTCACTATGAAGTATAGATTAATTTGGGGTGGAGTGCATTAACATATTAGTAAACTTCAGATCAGTTGCTCCATAGAAGATGTTCTCCTAGCATAACTTTCTGATTTATGAGTTACTGTAAGACTGTTTCATAAGGCTCTGTCACGTCTCCAACAGTATGTCTGGGGAAAAACAATACTCCATTTATAGTCTGTTTATCCTTTTAGGCTAATTCCTAAATGAAAGATGTCTAGTACATTTAAGTAGTGTGCTGCTTCTAGAGGTCTCTGTGTAATTTTAATAGCAGATAGATGTGTAGACTTCTCTAAATTATATGCAGATTTCAGTAGTGGGCTGGCATGTTAAATTTCTGTAGCTTAGTTTGAAAATGCAGTGGATGACAAGATGTCATCCAAGTCTGGAAGTGAAATTGGATAAGAAATTTTAAAAGTCAAGCCTTTAGTTTCTTTGTGTAGTCCCTAGGTTTTTATTCTGATAGGACAAGGAGTAATGGGTTTAAACTTAAACAGGGGAAGTTTAGATTGGGTATGAGGAAGAAATTCTTTACTGTAAGGGTGATGAGGCACTGGAATGTGTTGCCCAGGGAAGCTGTGAATGCTCCATCCCTGGTGGTGTTCAAGGCCATGTTGGACATAGCCTTGGGTGGTATGGTTTAGTGTGAGGTGTCCCTGCCCATAGCAGGGGAGTTGGAACTAGGTGATCTTAAGATCCTTTCCAACCCTAACTATTCTATGATTCTGTGTTGTACATTTTACAGCTTGACCATTGTAGGAGAGTTTTCTAGGACAGCCTGTTCTGGCTGCGCTGTTACTGTCCTACTGAACTCCAGGTTCCTGCACAAAGGTTTTCCAAATTGTGTAACTTCTCTTTGACAGTTGTGTAAACTGCTAATCTGTGTTAGCTTTCACTTCTGAAAGAGATAGCCTATGTAGAAATTTCATAGGAACGTTGTAGTCAAATCAGTTAATATTATGTGCTGAATGCTAATGTTTGTGCTTTGAAGTGTTCTGTAGCTTCTCTCTAGGTGCAGCAAATATACTGTCTGTAGTAAATACACTTTTTCATTGAAGTTTCCTTCAGGTTTTGAGGAAAAATAAACTATTATGTTTATAACACAACTAGATGTGTAGTTGAATTTGGAAAATAATTACTCTTGTAATAGAATAGAATAGTTAGGGTTGTAAGGGACCCTAAGATCATCTAGTTCCAACCCCCCTGTCATGGGCAGGGACACCTCACACTAAACCATATCACCAGAGGCTCTGTCCAATCTGGCCTTGAATGCAGCCAGGGATGAAGCATTCACAACTTCCCTGGGCAACCCATTCCAGTGCCTCACCACCCTTACAGTAAAGAGCTTCCTCCTTATAACCCAAGGTAAACTTCCCCTGTTTAAGTTTGAACCAGTTACCCCTTGTCCTATCACTAGAGTCCCTAATGAAGAGTCTCTCCCCAGCATCCCTATAGGCCCCCTTCAGATACTGGAAGGCTGCTATGAGGTCTCCA
>JANRGW010030253.1:0-32056 GCA_024733675.1 Psilopsiagon aymara
GTGATAGGACAAGGGGTAATGGGTTCAAACTTAAACAGGGGAAGTTTAGATTGGATATGAGGAAGAAGTTCTTTACTTGTAAGGGTGGTCAGGCACTGGAATGGGCTGCCCATGGAAGCTGTGAATGCTCCATCCCTGGCGGTGCTGGACAGAGCCTTGGGTGGCATGGTTTACTTGGAGGTGTCCCTGCCCATGGCAGAGGGGCAGGAACTAGATCATCTTAAGATCCTTTCCAACCCTAACTATTCTGTGATTCTATTCTATTATTCTATGTGTTAGCTTTTCCTCCTTCCTCTCTGCTGCTTCATGGTGGTCATTTTAAATAGAAATGGGGAAACGAGGCGTGGTAAAACTCAGCTGTTTTTTAAGTAGTGCTGCTTTTTAGAGCCAAAGGTGAATGGCAATGAGAAGGGCTGAAGTCATGGGGCGCATCCGTTCTTCATTGATAATCTGAAAATATTAATAGTGGGCAGTACAGTAATGCAAAGACATGCAGGTGTCATTTAAAAAAGAATGGAAAGGAAATTTTCTAGCATCAAGTTTGGAATTGCAAGGAAAGCACGGGCTTACATCCGTGGAGTAATTAGATGTTTCTTAAACATTTTTTCCATAGTGTTTATGGATTAGTGTGGGCTTCCACTTCTGCCATCGACCCCTTTCTTCCTTATAGCAACAAGGAGAAAACAGACCAAGCATGAGAAAAATAAACTTTTTTATGGAGAAGTGAAATGTTCCTGCAAGCCTACAGAAATATGTAGGGCAACTCAGAAACAAGTTGCATTCAGGGTACACCTACAGTTATCTGCTGGTGCACTCTGAGGTGTGTGGTGTAACCCCCATTAAGGAGACCAGGTACAGACAGGCAGTGTACTCCAGCCTCAGAAACTGAGGCCTCCTTGGTCTCAGCGTAGCCCTGCTTTATTAAAAAAAATGAAAAGAAAAACAGTCAAAGCCCCATCCAACCTGGCCTTGAACTCTGCCAGGGATGGGGCAGCCACAGCTCATGTTAAGTTTCTCATCAGCCAGCAACCCAAATCCTTTTCTGAGTGCTCCTCTCAATCCATTCTCCACCCTATCTATAGCTATGCCTGAGATTGCCCTGCCCTACATGCACGACCTCACACTTGGCCTTGTTGAATATCATGAGGTTGGCTTTGGCCCACCTCTCAAGCATGTCCAGGTCCATCTGGATGGCATTCCTTCCCTCCAGTGTACCAACCAAACAACACAGCTTGGTGTCATCAGCAAACTTGGTGAGAGTGCACTGAATCCCATTGTCCATGTCACTGACAATGATGCTTGAACAGCATCAGCCCTAATACCGACCCCTGAGCAATGTCACTTGTTGCTGGTTTTCACCCAGACATCAAGGCTATGACTGCAATTGTGAGTGCAACCATCCAGCCAATTCCTTATTCACCCAGTGATCCATCTGTCAAATCCATGCTTCTCCAGTTTAGAGACAAGATTGTTATGTGGGACAGTGTCAAACACTTTCCATGAGTCCAGGTAATCTGAACTGTATACATTGTGTTACAGTATACATATTAGTTTTGATTCTGTATCTAAGAGCAAGTAGACAATTTCAACACTGGTCAGAACAGAAATATTACCACTGACACAATATGTGCAGTTTGCTTAGCCAATTCTACCTTCCTTTTGTGTGTGAAGAAAAGTAATGACCCATGCAATATATCGGAGTTTTTAACACTATTTGGTAGCTGGCTGTTTCCTGCTTGGATCATGTTTTCTTCATCAGCTGACAAGATGTGATGCCCTGAAAAATCAGTGTCTGTTCTTTATAGAAAGATAAAATATAATCAATTGGAAAAACCTAAGACATTGCACATGCTAAGCCTTATTCATAGTGATTTGGCTGTGTAGTTCAGAAATGAACCAGAGCACTTCAGAGTAAGAGGAAAGTGAAAACATAGCAGGAGAAACAGGTTATCAGCTGTGAATAAGCAAGGAATGAAGTAAGTGAAAAATTACTTCTGCATTGCTATGAAATGTGGACCTCAGTAACGATGTTGGTGCTGTGCCGTAAAGACTGATGATAAGGTAAATTCAGGGAGCACTAAAGAGTGTTGTGCTATGAACTTATCACACAACTCAAATGCCAATTGCACCTTACTTCAGCACAACTTGTCATTGATACAAAATGAAATGGAAGCCCTAGAGGGTTCCAACCAGGAATCCACTAGTGAACATCTATAAGTCACTTGTCCTATAGCAATCAAGGGCTTGTTTTTGAGCTGCTGTCTTAATAAACCATGCATCACTGTTCTTTCCAGGGTATAACAGCAAATGAGCAATTGTGTCTTCAAGCAAGAAAAGGCAAATGAAATTGGCAAGGGAAAGGGAGGAGTAACTAGCAGGAGATCAAAAATGGAAATCCACAAACTGACTATGTTCTTAAGCACATCACTCATTCACAAGAATTTCTAGTGTGATAGAAAACTAAATGCAATTTTAGCACGTGTAAAAGCATATTTGTATGGAAAAAATATTGAAAAAGGAGTATGATTTGACAGACCCTCCTTGCCAGGTAGCTCTAGTGAATCCTATTTGGAAGCACAGAGGTGGGCTAATGCATCTCTGAAGGTCCTTTCCCAGACTGTGACTGTGAGCTGGTAATTAGAAATGGGGTTTGACAGCCCAGCACTGAAAGAGGGAAAGGAAAATAGAAAATCTATTTTAACCAGGGGTGCAATAGGACAGAGGACAGGAGGGTAGGTGAGAATGTCTGGGACAGAATGGCCATTTCTCCAGCTCCTTGAGCTGAGCTGTACTCCATGAGTGATGTGGGGTCCCTGCTTCTGGTGCTGGGCCTAGGCTGGTCAGTGCTGCCCAGTGGGTGGCATTGCCGAGCCATACTGCAGCAGCACCCGACCCTCCAGCGGTCCTCCTCACTATCTGGGCTGAAAGTCTTCTGAGCAATGCACGGTGAAAGCATAGAGGAAAACTGCCCTTTCTCCCACAGAAAAGAGTTATCCTCAGCTATCACAGGAATGTGTAAAAGTGGTGGAGCGGAAGCCATAGGAAGAGAAGTCTAGCTATACATGGGGAAGCAAACACATTATAGTTGTGTTTCAGTCCCAGGGCTAGACTAACAGATCATAAAACTGTACCCTGATGAAAGACTGAAGCTGGGCTCTTTCTCCCTCAGTCCCATGTGAAGCCAGGTGAGTTTGGCCTCTGCCTTTATGCATGGGAAGTTATGCTGTCCTAACTTTACTCCAGCTCTACCTGGAAACTACTGGCAGCTTAATGTAAAAAAATTTCTTTAGGGTGCATCGTTGGTGGTAGTCCCCCCAGTAACACAGCAGTGTGCAGCCATTCTGGCCTGTTTGTGGTAGTGCTGTATGACTTCCAGCCAAGACTGATACGGCAAATAGCATCTGCATCATACATGGACTTTTTGAATACAGCACATGGTCTCTCATGTTCATTGCAAAAGGCACTGTGAGGAAGTACTGGAGCAGGGAGCTACACTGAGGGTTACAGTGTAAAACAATGACAGAAGGATCTGCCAGTTCTTGCTGGAGTCTCACTGACATTTTGTTTCCTGGTTCACATTTATCCACTTTTCTGCCCTTGTCTTAGCGTGAAATAATTTCTTTCATAAACAAAACAGAAAGAGCGGAAGATTCAGACTCTGCCATTCACTTGAGTGAAGGCAATTGACCGCTTCAGGCTGTGTGTGAAGGCAGTCCTGGAATCATAGAATATTTTGGGTTGGAAGGGACCTTAGAGATCATCTAGTTCTACAAAACAGAGGAGGCTAATCGAGGTCTCTCCTTGGCTTTCCTCCTGCTACATGGGAAGGAGGAGCTGAGTGTCTCACTCTGTTCTTCATGTCACTATCATGCAGGATTTTTACATTGTCCCTTTTAGGAGGCAGGTGTGAAACACCTACTCCTATTGCAACTGTCTGGCATTAAATTTGTGCAGGAATACACAAAACATTGTTGCACAGAGCAGGAGAGGAACTAAATTAATTCCTAAGCAAGGGGGTAAAATTGCTGAAAGGAGACAAAGAACCCTGAGACCTGACTTGCAAAACTGTCATGCTGCAGAAGTATCCCTGTTCACTGATCTTTTCAGTGCAATGCAAAAAAAGGATGAAAGATGCTGTGTGTAATCACCTAGCTTGAAAGACATTTTAGAAACAGAATGAGATAGTGTTTATGTTTTTTCCATACTCCAGTTTTACTCACTCCTACGTAACTAATGCTCAGCTGCCAATGTTGCCTCTTCTCGTACAAGACGCATTTTTCAAATTAGACCAAAACATGTAAGGTTTTGTAAGATTATAGCAAAGATACCTTGCTCATTCAGAAGGTGCCAGCACCAGAATTAAAACAAGGGTGACATGTGGGTGCTTTTGGTACCAGTTCTGCACACACCTGCCATTTGTGATTATTTTTCAGTGCTTATTTTGCAAAGAGTCTCAGCAGCAGCAGCAACTCCTACCTGAGGAGATAAAAAAAGATAAGGCTGGGAAGAGATTACTGTTCTGTGCATTCTGTATTACATTTCCGCATTGAAAGTTATATAGGGTGGCAATACATTTTTTAGCAGAAAACCTGACCAGTTGTGTTACTTGTTTTATCCTCTGTCTCACAGGGAAAAAATAGTCTATTCCAACAGTTTATATATATTTGAGTTATAAAAACTTTTATATGAAGATGATAGAAACATGTTTGAAACAGAATTATGAACATGATTCAATGCTTAACTGATTTCCTAAATGAATAAGAAAGGAAACAGGTTGCTGCAAGCTTCTGCTCTCACTTCCTTATGAGAGAAGACCTAGTTGCTGTCCCAGAAAGACGGGGACTCTTGTGCATGCTGATCTCAGGCAGTCATGGGTAACTGGGTGGAGAATGAAGGACTGTCCATCTTTGTCGTTGTAAGTACAATTTTTATTGTGATTTGTGTCTAGTAAAAAGCTCTACAGAAAGCTGTAGTAAGCAGTTCTCACTGTGCCTTGCACCCAGCTATGCTGAAACTAGGGCATCAGGTGCAGTGAAATGCTTCAAGGGAATAATTTTTAAGCAGCTCTCTCTGGTATCTCAATTGCTGTAGGTTATATTGTCAACTGACAACTGACTGTATGTTAACTTTCATTGGCCTTGTTAGAAATATTTACATGTCTGGGATTTTTGGATGCAACAGTGACTTAAGAAAAACAAATTACTACATCTTACTTAACTATGTGTGCTTCAAAGGAGAAAGCAGTTACAGCTACCACCCTTTCCTGCACTTTTATAAACAAAAGTGGGTGTAACTGAAAGCACAGTGTCTTGATGGTGTAAAATTTGTATTAGAGTTGGATTCTAGAATTTAGCAGAGATTCAACTAGTTTCTGAACTGAGTTTGTATCCAGCTTGCATGGAGTGTCTGTGAAAGCAGGTTAAATTAATTCTGAGTAGGATTTGAAAGTACTGAAAATCCCAATTACATTTAAAAGTGATGAAGAAGAAAGAAGGGCAGTCCTCTTCGGAGAAAACTTAGAAGTCAGTACTTTCTTTTTTTCACTTCACATGTGATACAAGAGCTATAGATACACAATTTTATAAGTGTGTGTGTATATATATAAAAAGATATAAAACCATATATGCAACACTAAATGTAATACCAGTGAACGTATTGTTGCCAGTTGTGGTTAGTAGATGTAAATGCTGAAAGGAAGAAGAAGATGACATAGAACTTACATATTTGTGGTGACTTACATGTGAACATTTTTTTTTCAAGCAGGTATTTCTTCTGCTATGAGCAATTGATAATTACATATTGCACCGTAGATGTGTAGCTCTAGTTTAGGAATGTGACCCTGGCACTTCGGTGCATTCAAAACGGGTAACTTTTTGTTGTCACCTTCAGTGACTCAAGGGAGTTCAAACTGATAAGAAGTAAATTCTGACTTTTTTTTTTTTTCTTTTTCTTTTCTCCAGGAGAATTGAAATATTAAAAGGATTAAGTAAGAGGTCTTTATTTTGTTCAGATAATGAATTTGGTTTTAGAGACTCAAAGCTGTAACAAGGTCAATTTGTAGGGAAAGAAACTAACAAAGTCCCTAAGAAAGAAGTCAGCTATCAGGACATTTCACTGAAAGCCTTACCGAAATGTTCTGCATTGTCCTCTCCAGGTTTACTGCACAGTGACTAGGGATAATGGTGTCCAGGGCTTGATGGGAACAGGACAGCCACAGTCCCTATTCATGTAGCTCAATAAAACAAAACCACATCAGCCTTCACCCCAGCCTGTGCTGCCTCCCCTGGCACTAGCTGGGGAGCACAGATGGCTGTGAGCTCTGCAACTCAACCCAAGCTGCCACAGGGTCTCACAGCTTTTTTTAAAGGATTTTATGTTCTGTGTGGGTTAACACCAAGAAGAACTGTGAGGGACCATTAAATATCATTCCAAAAATCCTGGTCTGCCAGGCATGCTGTCAGGCTACCATACCTAGCAGTGGCACACTCTCACTTTAAATACATTTCCTAAGCATTTAATCCTGACATGAGATTGGTTGGTTGTTTTGTTTTGCTTTGTTTTGATTTTTTTTAATAAGGATCTGGGGATTTCTTATATGCTGCCTTACCCTGGTGGAAATCCCTTCATTTCCCTGTATTTATGCCACAAGAGTAAGACATTTTCAAGATCTAAACTAGTCCCAAGGTTTTTCAGTGTTAGGTGAGCCAAAGAGCTAGCAAAACATATGAGTTAGAAGGGATAAGGGACTGTAATGTTACAGTTTCTGGCATCCTTAACTTATAACTAGAGACTGTTTTTTTCTCAGTTCTCAGGCTTTCTCTTCTCTGGTTTCATTTGCCATCTGCTAATTCTGGTTAGACTGAGGGTGCACGATGCAGGTTGGTTTCACTACGGCATGTGAAATCAGTCAACCAGAACCAGGATGGCAAATGCCCAGATTCACTATGATCTGTTCAGACAGATGGGCTTGTAGCTGCCTTAGATGGCCTTGAGAAGGGCTAATAACTTCACTCTTCCTAAAGAAACCTGCACTGTAGGATGTGAAAGTGTGAGAAAATAGTGCAGTACAGCAACAGAGAAGCCCAGTTTTGGATAGTCTAAGCACTGCCGAAGTGCCTGGGTTGATTATTTCCTGCTGTCTGATTTCATACCTTCAAAGCCCCCTATTCAATTAGGACCTACATGTAATTTGGGCCATCTATATTTAGAATTCAAGCTCCTTTTCTTTGGCACAGCTCCTAAGTCTTCCTCTTACATTAACCTTACAGAGGTTAATATGTCTGAGGAGCTGCCATTTGGAAGAGGCCCTAACCTTTAATGATGTTTGGAGATTCAACTAGACTCACAGACTTAGCTAAACACCTGTAATATAATGGTCCTTATATAACCATGTCTAAACCCCTCTAGCTATACAAAAGTTTAAGCTACCCATTGCTGCATTTTTGTTTATTGCCACTCCAGTACCTCTGCATGCACATCAGAGCCAGTTTCCACCAGAAAAATTTCTATTGCCCTTGCTGAATCCTATATACCCTGCAGGTACACTTTGTGCAAGCAGGAGCAAAATAAGCTAATTGACTACGGGTTGAACTGTGTGAATTCAGATGTTTGAGCCCTAACAAAAAACTGTAAAGCTTTCTGTTCATTTCTTTTTCAGCTTGTATGGCTGGGGTTAAATGTCTTCCTCTTTTGGTGGTACTATCTTGCATATGATATCCCACCAAAATTCTTCTACACCAGAGTGCTCCTTGGCGTAAGTATAAAACATATTATCTTGACGTAGACAGAGCACTTATCATTTTTCTGTAGTGTTATTTGATTGAACTATGATAACGTGGCCGTAGCAGCAGGTTCATGTAGGAGTTTAAAGTCACATGCAATCAGACAAATGAATGCGGATGTCCAGTGCTTCTGAACAGAAAGCTAGTATGAAAACAGAGATATCCCATTCTAAAGATGTTTTCAGGTAATTATTATGCTCCTGGTAATTAAAGTCAACTTGAATTGTGGATGCTTTATGAAACAAAACATGAATAAAATATTGCCACTGAACTATTGTGCAGTCATTTTCCCTTGCGATTATTTTTCATAGCATGAATAGTTTACAAAGCTTTCTGTTCCAAAAAGCAATCATCATACACATGTTCATCAAGCATATGTACAGTAGTGAAGTACTGAAGTGATCCTGAACTCTGGGCCATTCAATATAATTCAACTAGCTAATGCAACATTATGTGTCCTACTATAAATTTGCTTCCAAAGCTACTATAAGTCATAATTAATTGAGAGAGAAAATTAATTTGTTCACATATTTTAGAAGCCTGATCACAGACATGAAAATCAATCTAAGTTTCAAATTGCAGAACACAGCACTGTGTAAAAGGTTTGCAAAGCCACGGCTTAATTCATCAAGGCATGAAATCCCATTTTGCATAGGGCTTCAGGTCTATGGATCCAAATCTGTCCTTTGCAATTATGGTGCAGTTGCCTTTGAAGTCTCAGAGACCTGTGCTTGGATAACTAGAACTCAGTGTAACCCCAGTTCAGTAACTGAGATTTGAAACCTGAAAGTGTCCTGGTCAATGCAAGGAGAGCAAACATTATCTTTTCCTTTCCTTTATTGTGTTTGGATTGTTATTGTCATTATTCTCTCCTTTCAAATAGTCTTTGGTCAAAAGTCTGAAATCATTCAGGATACAAAGAGCAACATTAAGGGAACATATTCCTGAAACATGAGGCAACATTTCCCTTCACTTCCTTTACTAACAGAGAACATAAAACCGCTTCCCTCATAAGCTGTCCTTCTGCCTGATGTTACACATTGGCCAACTGAAACTGCAGCAGTGAGACTTTCTTGACAGCCTTGGGACAGAAAACTCTACTAATGGCCCCTCTGATTGGCCACTGATTGTCAGACAGGACATGGAGATGGAGCTTTTTGTGCAACCATATTATTTCAAAACTGGAAACAGAAGGTGTCTGTCTGGGGGAATGTGTTCTACCTCCATACGCGTCTCTAACTTGGCCAGAGCATGACTACTGTGGAACATGAGCATTATTAATTAACTCTAGTTATATAACTTTTACATAACAGATATAATACATAAATGAATTCTGTGCCTATCTATGTCCTGGACAATGTCTTAGGTAATGCATTTAGTAACAGCATCTCTCCAATTACAGCATGCTTTGGCTCTGGCAAGGGCCCCTGCAGCCTGTCTGAATTTCAATTGCATGCTGATTCTGTTGCCAGTATGTCGAAACTTGCTGTCCTTCCTCAGAGGATCAAGTGCGGTAAGATGAAGAAACAATTTCAAAATCTATGAAAAATAATAACCCTTGCAGCCTTGCAAAGAAACCAGGGAAATTCATCCAAGTTCCCCAAATATACTGTACTGTGGGGATGTCCTCTTTTAAGCAGCAGTTAAGCCTGGAGTTTTGCTATGGGCAAGACTGAGATCTATATGCCAGTGATGCATCTAGAGCTCTGTTGAGAGGTTTAGCTTTGAATTAGCCTCCTTTGGGTCTTCCCTTTTCTCTTGCGTTCTGGGCATCATGCTGCCCTGAATGCAAAGTCCCTTGGTGGTGCTTACATGCGCTTGCCTTGTTTGTCACTGATGCAACACCCCTTTATAAGGGTGATATTAGCCCATGTCTTCTGGTTTTGCATGTCCAATTCTTAAAGTAAATATGGGCTTTCACAGATTTTCAGTATGGGATTTTTTTCAACTGGTTCATACATTACATTCTTTCTTGTCTGAGTTGCATTTGCATGTCAGGATAAAACAGTTCACAGGCCTTTTGAACATTTCTAGGTCTCAAATGCAAATGTTATACACAACACTGAGGAACCACCATCAAGGGAAGAACAGCTGCTTCTAAGTGACAGCTGGAGAGACTTCCTGTGATAGTCCTTCCTATGACAGTATTTCTGCGTGGAGCAGAATTAATGCACACAATGCATGTCACGGTGCAGCAAAAAAGCAGTATTCTCCTTAAGCTCATGAGCTGTCTTTCCAAATATGTAATGATTCCTCCTTTCTTTCTAGCCTCTGTAATATACACATGGTCAACAGAACCAGTTTGCAGAGGTTGATTTTAATCTGTAAATTGAGTATAAATTCTTTCATGCAAATGAGATGGCCTGCGGGGGGCTGAAAAAGCAGAGCAAAAGAGGAAGCAATAAAATAGATGCAGTGTTCAAGAGTCCTTTATAGGGGAATAGAATGGGATACAAAGTAATAGGAAAATACTCAGGAACAGCCCACGCTATACTTCTGTCCAGTACATATATCCTGACAATCACTCTGGCTGAATAAATGAGATGTGTCTGCCACATAATGCTCCTAAATTACATTTAGGAGCAAAGCCAGTGTCCTGGTCTTTTCCAGGCATAACACTTCAAAATATAAAGTTGGAACTATGCAGACCAGGCTTTCAGTCTTGTGCTATACCCCTTCTGATTCTGAGATGCTACAAAAGCAGTCAGTCACATCCCCCATGTATGTCAAAGGAAAAAGAATAGTAAAAAAACCTGTAGGGTTACAGCCAATCTTCCTTGCCCTGAGGAAGATCTAGTATCTGCCAAAATCCAGACCTGACTCCCCAGGATGCAGAGGTCAATAATGAACATAAATTTAGCAAAAAATACTGTTGATATTGGATGAATGCAACTTGAAAATATTGATGAGGTTTTGATCATATAAGACCTTCAGGAGGTCTGAAATAGATTCCAGTGGGGTTGATCTGAAAGCAGGTTGGGCTGAGGTATTCTGAGATCAAAGCAATGGAATAGCTCCAGGCACTTTTGGAAGCATTACTGGAAGATTAAAAACTTGTTCCAAGGGTTGATAATTGTACTCCAGCCAGGACTTTATACTACTTGTCTTGAATTGCTCTACTTCTAACATTTATATCTTATATATGAAGCTGTCCCTCCAGTATCCAAGCTACAGACTAAGTCCTTCTGCCCTGGGCACTGTGGTAGTCACTTAGGCTACACAGAGTTTGCAAGTGAGAACCATGCAGGGAGCTGCAGCTGCATTTCAGCTTCCTGCCTGCAGCCAGTGATGCTGCTGACAGTGGTAGACTGTATGAGGAAGCACTCTGAGGATGAACAAGAGGGGAGGGAAGAGCATAAAATAGGACTGTTAGACTGTTGGTGCTTTCTGCAATAAAGCTATATCTCAGGAAGGAGGTAATTTTATATCTTGGGCAAAACACACAAAGCCCAGTGTACCAACAGTAGTGCCAGGACTGAGGTGCAGTGTGTGTTCTGCTGTTGTCTCTAATTAACTATGTTCTGAAAGTAACATCTTTGAGGATCTCTTAAAAAAAATTCTGATTTTAAAATGTCAAATAACTTACTGAAAGGATAGTGCCCTTTCCAACAGCAATATCATTGGGGTTATGGAGAGGGGAGAACTATTCAAATCCACTGTTCAATAGGAATGTGCTGGAAACTCTTGCCCTTTACATCCTGCCACCTAGAAATTATGCACTACAAAGTTATTTATTATTAATTGAAAGAACAGCTGTGTTGTCTTTGCATGCCTTTTATTGCTGTATTCATCACTGCTGTTAATGATCTTCACTTCTAAATCTAGCTATAGCATTTTGCCATTGCTTTGCCTTCTGCTTCTGAAACAGAAAGATCAAGTGGTTTTTGCAAGGCAGTCAAGCACAGTTGTCATTTCCTCACTATGATACAGTTTGTTCTATAATTCTTTTAATTGTGTCCCAGGATACATGCTACAGAGAAGGCCAAACTTCTCCTGGCTGTTGTTATAGTCTACTGAAGTCATTGCAGTAGGCCCAGAGTGTTAAAGTTTGCCCTTCAATCAATGTCCCACTTGGAAAATAAGCCAAGGAGAGAACTGTTTCCTACTCATCTCTTTGTCTGTAAAGTCAATACTCATGGGATATTTAGAAATGGACTGGTCTGGAAGAGTAAGACTACTGCTGGTATATCTCCACTAAGTAAAGAACAAATCAGAAATGAAACTGTTTGGATGTTTCATCATCCATCTTCTGTCTTACTCCTGGATGGCTGGGATGATCAGCTCTACCCTGTCAGCTGGGAATGCACATTACCTTACCCTGCCATCTCTAATGTTGACGTCATGTGGGAGAATATTTTGTTCTCTCTAAATTTGTTGTGTGAAACATTTGCATGGTTCCTGTGAGGAAATATCTGTGTAGTTTGCATCATGTTTTCTTCCCTTTGCAGTCAGGAAAAGCAATATAAGGATACAACACAGGATAATCATGCTTCCTACTGTGTGGAGACAGCAAGTGCTAGCTTTACAGAAACTTAAAGGTATAGGAAAACAGAAACTTAAAGGTATAGGAAAACTCCCACTGGCTGCAGCACAATTCAGATGGGACCGATTAGGAACCTGTCATTATTTTTAATGAAAATATAATTCAGTTTTTCTTAAGAGCCAACTTCTTCAGTTTGTATCAGCAGAGATTTGTATTTCCTGTTTCTCTTTGGGTTACTCCAGAAACAAGTTGTAAGTCAATGCCCAGCAACTACACCCCATATTTTGGGGAAGGAATCATCTCATATTACTGACCGTAAGTGCCTAGCACATGAGGGGTGGGAGCTCCCTGAGACAGTTATATCCAGACTTTACAGCCCATTTCTACAGTGTGAACCACAGCAAGATCCTGATGCTAGGTGGCAACTTGAGACTCTACCAAAGCAGTCACCCTGCCATGGCAGACTGTGATCGCTCTTTCTGTTTATAATGTGTGATTCAACATAGAGAAGATATAAACTTTTGTCATATTGCATGTTTTTCTCATTATCAAATACATTGTTGCAATGGGCCGTGTTAAAACATTATCTGTTATTTCTACATTCTGAAGTATGGGGGAAAATATTTTCGTCTGTATTTAGAAATACGAAATTTTTATTAGCAATGCCACCAATTATTGTGCTCAGCACCTCTTGTTTTGTCCCTTCATTTAAATAAGTATGCATAGATATCAGAAATAGTCTTCAAATACTTTTTTCTTCAAAACAAAAGTGCTGCTCTACCCGTATCAGAAGACAGCTGGACAGGAACCTCACCTTTCACAAAATGGTGGCGTGGATGATCGCCTTTCATACTGGTTGGTACTCAAATGTTTCTTTGTTTATTGCTTTCTTGCAATTTTACACAGAATTCAGATGGGATTTAAGTTCTTAAAGGTAAGGACAGAGACCTTATTTTATTAACCTAAAAGAGTCTTCATGGGCCAAGGCATAAATCAGTTTCCAAATACTATTCTGCAACCAGCAGAAAGCAAAAGATAAGAAATAATACTTTCCTCCTGAGCCATCAGCACCATTTATGACACTGGTTAACAAAGGGTGTTTAGCAATGCCTTGAGAAAAAGATAACCTGGCTTTAATTCTTGTTTAGACTTATTTCTTAGTTGGTAAGTATGAAACAAGTAATAGGAATGAAAGGGTATGAAAGAAAAGGGTACAAAAATCTTGGCCAGGCCATGGAAATGTTTTCATATTTTATCTCATTTCCAAAACTAAGGGTTTTCTATGTTTCTTTCATCAAATTTGTCACTTTTCAATGCAAGTACCTTACAAATCATATATTCTAGAACAGTCTTAATAGATTACCTGAGCCGAGCAGGTTCCCCCTCTGAGCTGTGGAGTTAATCTCACCAGCACTTCATAGAAAAGGAGAGGGTGATGCGGTTAGCATAAGGCCACAGAGGGGGTCTGCAGCAGTGAGAGATTGGGGCTGTTAGATCTGTACTCAACAGACCCTGTTTTGAAGGTTAATAAGTATCTGGTGATACAAAAGGGAAAACATTCCAAAAAGCTTTGTATGGCTCACCCCTGCAGTTACATGCAGTGGAACTAGTGTGAAACACCTCAGCTGTACTAGGTTTATGGACACATCAGCTCAGCAAGAACACTTAGTTTATTATAGCTATTAGTTAGTGATTATAAGCAATACAGCAGAAATAAAGCAGCACAGCAGCACTAGCAAATGTGACTCACCAAAGAGATCCAGGTTCCCTTCCTGGCTCTTCCACAGAAATGCTGGATAATCCTGACAAATTATTTAGACACCCATGCTTCAGTTTCCCATGTATTAGGGTACTGCTACTTGAACTGTTGGAAGCCTTTGTTGAACATAGACATACTGGAAACTTCCTTTTACTTCTTTCCTTCCCCCACCCAAAACCATGTAAACTTCAGATAGTAAAGCTTCAACAATAAAACACATCAGGGATGTGAGAACTTGTGACAAAGATGGTGAGAGTGGCCCAGGCCATAAGTTGTCATTGACAGATGTTACATAGTTTCAGATGTTACCCAAAGCCACAGAGTACTTGTCCTTCAAGCTGATTTTCTCTTTCCTGTCACTCCCAGCAATTCACACCATCGCACACTTATTCAATGTAGAGTGGAGTGTGCAAGCGCGTGTTGAAGAGAAACAAACCCTGGCAGCTGTGCTTTCTGTCCTTGGTGATGGGCCAAATGAAAGTTATATCAACTTTTATAGAAAAACTATTGGGGTAAGTAACTTCAGGCTATGAAGAGTCATTATTACATCTGTTTAGATAATCATATAAGACTATTTGAGCAGAGAGACTGTTTGTGGTGTGCACAACCTGGGTTTGGGCCACCTTGTAGCAAAACTTTGTATATTTCATTTTTCTTATCTGTTAGTAATATTGTTGAATTTTGGTAGTCCTTCAAACTTTTTCACCTGGGGATTTTGAAATACTTTTAAAACATCATGTAAAAACCAAATGGCTTGTGTAGCAAACTTCTGACTATAGTAGACATGGCACACAGAAATGTATACAGAAATCAAGGCAAAAGTTTTGAACTTGGGCTGCTTCTGGTTTAAAACCAAAACAAATTGAAACAACAAAATAAGGAACTTCCCCATTCCTCAGAAGCACTGAGCATCCAATGTTTGTATCAGTTATGAGACCCACAGCTGTATGATGCCACTGGAAAGAACAGCTTCCATTCAGCTGTCTAAGGCTGGAGATAGGACCCCGGCTCTTAACAACAGACCTGAGCAAATGTGTTCACCTTTCCCAAGCCCTTACTGATGAGCAGCGGCAGATTAAGAGACAATATTCAGTGTGTAAATCAGTGGAAAACCCTTTCTCCTACTTCCACTTACTTTAGTAAAGGTAAATCTGCATTACAACAAAAATGCAGTAGGATTTTGGCATTGTTAGCTTACAAATTCTCGAAGGATGATGATTTACAACAATGTAAAGGACTTGGTGAGTGAGACCAACTGATAATTCAGCTGTCTCTGCTTGGATGCAACTGCTTCCTTACACCAATATGTGTAATTATTTCACAGAATCCTGTGGGGGGTCTATATGTGGCTTTCACGTACTTGGCTGGTCTCACTGGAGTCATAATCACGCTGGCTCTCATACTAATCATCACGTCATCCACCAAAACCATCCGAAGATCATATTTTGAAGTATTTTGGTACACCCATCATCTCTTTGTCATCTTCTTCATTGGTCTTGTTATCCATGGTGCTGGGTGAGTATTCACACTTATCACAAAATACATAACTACTGTATCTGAATGTAAAGCCCTCTGCACACATAAATATAGGGACTTGAGTCACTATGCAGCAGTTATTTTTGATTGTAATGATGGTCCAATACAGGCTTTGAGAGCCAAGAGGCTCTCACTGATACATGCAGCAAGCTATAGGCATGTATGAAGCATTATGAGACTCTGGCATACTTAAGCCCATTGATACTCAACTTCTTCTGAGATTTTAATTGTTAAGCACTTTTCCAAAGGTGCCTGTTTCTAATTGTTAATTTATCTTTCTTTGCTAAAAGGAACTGCATCACACACATGCATGTAAGGAGACCTCTATGATATAGTCTTGGATTTTGTTTGGTAAATGAAAAGTGTAATAACACAGATTTATCTTTCAGACTTGGATGAACTTTTAATATCAGCAGCATTTCAGAGTAGACTTTTAGGTGCTGCAGCTTGACTATAGGCAACTATAAGTTTCTGTAACTTCCAAATGCCAAATATCTTTTCCACTTCTAGCTCATTCCATACCTACTTCTGAAATAGCTGAAAAGTCTTAATGGAACAATTTTAGTTCTATCAAACACAGTTTGAGCACTTATAAAAATTAATTTTTGTTCCACTTTATAAAACCACAGAACTGAGGCATAATAATAATAAAAAAAATCGCTAAAGTATCCAGGCCACATTTCCTAGTTCATAATTACACTGTATTTACCATTTAAAGGAAATTTTAGGTTCACTAGAAAGTGTGCTTTAAAAACGCCCAGCAAAAATGACTTTCAAATTCACTTCCTGTCAGTCCAGTAGTGCCAGAAAAGACAGAAATGAAAGTTCAACAGGAAGAGCAAAAATAGAAGGCAGATGAGAATTGCCACCAGCATATTTGTCGATTCCAGCTTCCAAAACAAGAAGGATTGAGCAAAACCTGCTGAAAGGAAAAAGTTTCATGTTTCCTGCAGCAAACACTGTATATTGTATATATACAGCAAATATTGACAAAATGTCCAAACTTGCCAGTAGTTACTACACAATGCTATCAGACCTTTCTAGATATCAGTGAGGAGCATTTATTTCATAAAAGTTGACTTTCTATTTACTTGGATATTCAGTATATTTTCACCATTTTAATTGCACTGTATTGAAAAGACAAGCATTTGGCCAGAAGTGAGGTTGTCAGAGAAATTCAGCGAGCCTTTGGAAGGAGGAAAACGCAGGAATATTGTTATCTGTAAAGGGAAGGCTGCTTTCTAACTGTGAACTCAGTGGCCTCACTTATTTGGCCTTGAAGTCAAGAATGACATTCTGAGTTTAGAGAAAGTGCTAATACACTGAAAATTATTGGTCAGGCCTTTTATACTCAAGGAAGGCATCTTGGGTGTGCAAAGATGAATGCTATGGAATATGATCGAACAGTCTCAAAGTAGCATGTTAGAGAGAGGTGTATATAGATGTCAGTTGGAGACAGAAGGCTGTGTGGCATACCCATGTATGTTTGCATACATATATGTAAATACAGAAAGCTGAACCAAAGATAATCGAATTGAAGGGGCAAATTCTTGTCCGTTATAAGCTGTTACAGAATTTTGTAGCACTGATTGGTTTTGTGCTTGAGCTATGTGTTAAAGGCAAATGTCCCAAGCTTCCTGTCACAGAGAATGTAAAGAGGGGAGAAAGCAGAGATGCAGACCACCCTGCCTTGGAAGCTAAAGTAAAACTTTAAGCTGAAAAAGAAGTAATTTTAAGGCTATACCACTGAAAGCTTAATTACAGTACTGGAACACCATCTATACTGAGTAATAAAGGAAAATAAGTCTTTTGTTTCTGTTGTACAGGGCACTGACATTGTCAGACCTTGAATGGGGCACAAGGTGAGGCAAAGAGCAGAGGCAGGAAACGGGATCCTTCTCTTCCCTTAATTCATACCAGATAGCAGCTCAGCTGAACCCATTGTCATTAGTGGGGAAGTAAGCTGCAACTTGCAATGTTCCTGCAAATTGCAACTCGTGATGCTCCTGGGGCGGTGTCGTGCCTTCCCGTTATTTTTCAGGCAGGATGTTAATCAATCCTTTAATGAGGAAGAAGTTCATTAGTAATATTTATAAGCAGTGCAATCTTTTAACTTTCAAGATTGGGCACATGCTTTTCAATAATCCCCTGAGAAATCTGTCACTTAGAGGTAGGCATACATATGACTTAGATACCACTTTTTTTGAAACATCAGAAACAGTCTAGTTCACAGAAACTAGAGTTAGAAAAGCAGAAAGAGAAGTTACGGGTCATGGGAAGAAGATACCAACAGCATTGCATTGGCTGTTTCTAAGGAAAATCAGCAGATGTCAATCTGAATTTCTCTACTATGAACCTCATCCTACTAATTGCCATCACTCTGGGGACTCTCACATGCTCCTGAGGTTGGCAGAACTCCAGACAGGGGCACGAAATAGTGAACCAGAATAGATTTTTCCCCCTCAAAAATAAAACTTTCAGCACTAGCTCTGCCACTAGAAATACAGCTGCTCTGGAGCACTCAGGCTTCTCTATAATAAACCAAACAGCAACAGAAAACCCTAACTAAGACTATAGAGGCCAGATCGTCAGATGACACAAGCTCATATAGCTGGCACAGCTGCTTTACATCAGAAACATCTGTGTTCATCATTGACACCAACTGATCTGCTATCTTCAGAGGAAGAGGAAGGGTCTAAGGAAAGGGCTCTCCAAATTTCTAAGATAACGAACAGAAATAATTTCTGTACTGGTCACAAGGAAATTGTTTACTTTGCCCACTCCAAGTTTTTTTTTTATTGAAGAAAAAAGTAGGATAACTGAAAAGAATGAAGTTTTCCTATTGTGACCACATCCTAGAAAGGGTTATGGATATATATCTCAGTTCCTCACCTAATGCTGTAGTCAGTATTTTCCCCCACAAACTTTCCTCCACATTTTTATCACTTGAATAGTGATTTTGTGGGTTGATTATCGCAGTAAAGCTGTATCAAAGCTGTAGCACTGCAGAAGTCCACAGGTCCACTTAAATTGGATAGTACATAAGTAGAACAATAAGGGACAGATACCTTCATTTTCATTTACTTGCCTTAATGATTTTTATCTTTTTCCTAGGCGTATTGTACGGGGGCAGACAGCTGAGAGTCTGGCTGAACATAATCCAGAGCTTTGCTACAAGAACTTCACTGACTGGGGGAAGAAGGGGTCTTGCCCAATCCCCCAGTTTTCAGGGAATCCTCCTATGGTAAGCGCAGTTGTCTTGATTATAAATCCAATCTAAAATGTTGACAGTTTTTTGTTAAATAACTTAAGCACTTGCTGCGGAAAAGCAGCTGTGTAGCCCCATGTGCTCTTCAGTGGCAGAAAGTGCTCTTCCATTACATAAAGCCATAGATTTCAACACGATGGATTATATGCATAAATGGACTACTGACAGACAAACCACTTTCTGTGTCCATAAAATGAGCAAAATTAACAGGCAAAGCGAAAAAGCAAATTGTATCTGAGAACTGTTTACCCAAAATGTCTTCTGTGGCTTGTGGGGATTTCTAGAAAGTGCTATAATCCAAATAATAAATAGTATCACATTATTATGGACTAATAATCATTAACAGAAAAGTAATGCCTCTGGAAATCTGACACTGAAACTTCAGCTTTTCTTGACTAACCAGGCTGTTTGTCCTTTCACATTTCAGGCTGATCTGTTAACAGAAACCACATCTTTTTCAGCAGCAGTACTGACCTGAGTCAATAATACATTCAGAGCTTAACTTCGCATTTCACTTAGTTTCCTTAATTTTCAGAGGCAAAATCACTCATAGAAAAATACCTTGCTCTAACTCCAGTAGCAACTGAAAAGCCAGCTGTGACTCTCAACAGAGAAATAAATTACCTCTCTGACCTGAAGTAATTTTGAAGGTGTCATATCCCATAAGCGTTCCCTATTCTGGTTAATAAAGACCATAGATTACTTGAATTTCATGTCTGCTCATAGCATTTCCAGGTCTCAGTTTATCCTAAGCTGCCATCCTCCTCAACTGACTTACTTTTTTCTGCTTACAGACATGGAAATGGGTAGTAGGTCCCATGTTTTTGTACTTGTGCGAGAGATTGGTGCGGTTTTGGAGGTCACAGCAGAAGGTTGTTATCACAAAGGTATGCGTTGACATTACATTGAACAACGAGCAAAACATTACAAATTTTTCCAAATGGTGCAGCAAAGCCAGCAGCTTCCACACAACAGTGTTAGCAGTGAAAGGAATGTTCTGGCTACTATCATGGTGCTAACCTCAAACATCTAAATGTAGCCTGCCACTGAAAGTTTCCAGTGGTACTATCCAATTCCCTATCTTATTGTAGCCCTATGTTTCTGCCCCTGTATATACAGTCAGATCCATTAACATTGTGCTCTGTGCCACTGTGTAAGGTTTATCTGGAATTAACTGAGCAAACTTAGATCTGGTGATGTGATAAAAGATGTGCTAGTCTGACCTGTCCCTTTTGGAGTGACTGCAAGCATGGTGTGAAAAAATACTTCAACCAAAAATTCAGCATCCTCTGCAGTCTTTCATATGGCTGTTAGGTGCTGTTCATCACTCCCTGTTCTGCTGGGAACAAAGTTTCACCTGCTCTCCTTGGTCTCATAGCAGAGGGCAATGTTAGTGATGAAGGATCCAGTGAATAGTGAAGACAGCCTTTTTTCTTTTCCCTGCTTTTCCCCTTTTCCTCTTACTGTAGGTGGTCATTCACCCCTTCAAGACGATTGAGCTCCAGATGATGAAGAAGGGCTTCAAAATGGAGGTTGGGCAGTACATTTTTGTCAAATGTCCAGCAGTGTCTAAACTGGAATGGCATCCATTCACATTAACCTCTGCTCCAGAAGAAGATTACTTCAGCATTCACATCCGTATTGTGGGAGACTGGACAGAGGGCTTGTTCAATGCCTGCGGATGTGATAAGCAAGAATTCCAGGAGGCATGGAAATTACCCAAGTAAGTACAGACTCTCCATGGTAAACTCAACCAAAACCTATGACAGTTTAAATTTTGATCAACTAGTTTGATGGTACCCATCATACAATCCTTAACTACTTCCATCACATACATGGGCCTTAAACGTCTCTTTGCAGTTTCTTGCTATCAATCTCACCTCTTCTTTTGCTGACATTTGAAGTATTCAGCCCAAATGTGCATTGTAGCAGACAAAACAATTTTGTTATTTTAAATGATATTAATAAATATTCAGTCCTAATTTACTACATGTACTTTCAATTTCAGGATAGCTGTGGATGGCCCCTTTGGAACAGCGAGTGAGGACGTATTCAGTTATGAAACTGTTATGCTTGTTGGAGCTGGAATTGGGGTCACCCCTTTTGCATCTGTACTCAAGTCTGTTTGGTACAAATACTGCCATGCGACCAACCTAAAACTCAAGAAGGTATATGTTCTCTTTCCCAGTACCCATGTGAATTGTTCAAGGTCCAGCAGCCCAAATCAAAACAGGCCCAGCAAGGGTGATCTGGCTCCAGGCATGTGCGAGTCCTACAAGAGGAGCCCAATTACCTCACAAGACTAGAAGGCAGGGAAGCATGGGGATCAAAAGCAAAAACATAATGAAAGGAGAAATAGCCTATGAGCAAAATTACACACACAAATTTTGACTGTGTCCCTGGGGATTTCCACTTTCAGTGGAGATAACTATTATATGACTATCTGTGTGAGAAACAGAATGTCCAAGGCGTTAATACTGCCTGTGCAAATATTGCATTACTTCCCTAAGCACAGAAAGAGCAACTTTAGTTAGTGGAAGAGCACTGCTACTATCCTCTCTCCTCCTGCCCCTGGAAACTCCCTGTGTAAAGGTGTGGGGTCACACTTTGCAGTTATGGTCATATTTAGAGAACAGAACTGGTTTTGTTACCTACTTTGATTTACCTTGCCTGTCAGAAGGCAGGGTGATAGAATCTACCTCTAAATCATTTATTTATGTCCTAACAAACTCTTTTACAAGTATGTAAGTGGGGAAACATCATGAACTAAAAATGTAACCTGCTGGTGGAAAAGAAATAGGAAGATATTTCCTTGTTCTTGCAGTCAATTAATCTGCTTCACAACCCTCCCAGTGTCATGTCTCCTGAATAGCTTTGATTCCAGCCTTCATCTCCATCTACTGAAGTGGTCAGAGCAATTTTCTACAAGATCTCTACAGTCCTCATTCTGTCAGTGACATAAAACCAGAAACCATAAATGCCTGTGTCCCCTGACAGCTCATTCTTGTCTCTTCCAGATTTATTTTTACTGGCTTTGCAGGGACACTCATGCCTTTGAATGGTTTGCTGACCTTTTGCAATCTCTGGAGGCTCAAATGCAGGAGAGGAATAATGCAGACTTTCTCAGCTATAACATCTACCTGACAGGCTGGGATGAATCTCAGGTAACTACAAGGTGGAAAATGTTGCTTCTGTATGCACTGAGGCTGATGTTAGCAAGTCTGTTATGTTTTGATAAATGTTCAAATTGTCTATATCATTGGCTTCCATCTGGTCATAGAGGTTTTAAATGCAGACAGGTATTGTCCACCAGAAGTTACATGGGATCAGCTGCTAACGTACTAATCCTTTCTCGTTTACTTTTGCTGTGCAGTCTGGGAAGCAGTCATTCCCCATGGCAGCAACCTCAGCTGACCATGCAAATATCTCTTAAGACAGCTAATACTGCTTAAAACAAATAATGGCATCTGGGACAGGAGAAGCTAATGCACAAAATTTGAGTGATGGCAGCATATTTATTTCAGGACTTTCCTGAGATCTCTATCTTGTCCCATGCATGAAGGTTGCTAGGTCACAGGGGAGGAACAAAGAAACAGCTCTTCCGTGAGCCACTTGATAATGTCTGATTCAGTCAGGAAAGGTGCTCAGCCTGTTACTTTAAGTAATGTTTTATTTTACCTACATCTCACTGTTGCAAAGTTCACCATGTGCCTAAAGTGCTGTGTCTCAGCTAGGCACACATGGAGGGGCAGGAGCAAGGTAGGAAGTTAATCACACATGAAGTGGAAAAAAACAGGAAGGAGAAAAGTCCCACTATTTTTGCTTGGTGAAAAAGTTACCTGTAACCTTTTCTCATGTAAAAGCGATGCAGAGTTCCTCAAGTCCTGAACTTATGCTCTTAACGACATCTTCTCTTCCTGGCTTTACTTAGCTTAGCTTAGCTAAGTGAAGGTGAAAGTTACACAGGGAGATGGACAAAACCTCCTCATATGGATCAATCCTTTCAGAGATCAAGCTGGCAGAACTTCCTTAAGGTCAAGGGGTCTGTATAATTGTACCTGAAAGGAAAGTTTGGTTTTAAATTACAGCTTTATCTTACAGTTTTTAGTTTAAACCAGTTCATTGCAAAAGAAATTTAATTAATTGCTAAACTCAATGCTTCATAGCTTTAACTCTTGAGATCACCCAGTCTGGGGAAAAGGAGGAGGTAGACACTGATAGTCAGGTTTTTACCAATGTTAGCTTTCCTTTCTAAACTCCATATTCTTGTTTTGGAAATAATTCAGTGTGTATTGACATTATTATTTTTTTTAACAGGACATAATGCTGCCGTATCTAACTCTGTCTTTACACTGTCCTTTGTGTTTCATTTCCTACAGGCCACTCACTTCGTAATGCATCATGAAGAAGAGAAAGATGTGATTACAGGCCTTAAACAGAAAACCTTTTATGGAAGACCTAACTGGGAAAATGAGTTCAAAACTATTGCGGGGCAGCATCCTGGGTAAATCTGCACAAATTCAGTGTCTATGGACTTCCCCTATCTGAATGTCATAATAGCACAATCTTATACCTTTTGCTGACAAAGTCTGAGAAGCACTTTTTTTCTAACTATCTTCAGGTATTTTATACTATCTACAGTCTTGATGAAATCATTTTACCTACAGGTTTTAGAAAATCGTCCCTTTTTGGTGAGGTACTTCATGGAGTGTTCGAGTAGTAGTGTAAGTTTTAGAAAAAACATATCCCATCATTACAGCTGAAGTAGACAGGAATATCAGGTGACATCTAAATACCTCCAAAAATACTTTCCACCTCAAAAAAACAAAACCTGAATATGCGTGGCCTTTATCTGAGCACCCAAACTTATTAGGGGAAAAAAAACACCCCTCAGAACAGTTCCTTTCAGGCATTTGTGCTGTAAGCTATTGAAGCTTTATTTTCTTGATTCCATTGACTTCAACTAACCTGTCTTTACTGACTTGTGCTGAGCTGAAATGGAGACCACCATTTGTTTTAGAAGCAGCAGTAAGTACCTTTCAGGTTTTAAAAGGTTATAAGTTTTAAGGAACAGACATCCAGTTCAGCTTTAGTTCCTATAATTGAGAAAAGAACCTTGCACCTACAGGATGTAAGACTGATTTACATGAAGAACATCCAGCTTTCCCATACTTAGCTCTTGACCATATTTTCATTTTCTTTACAGCTCCAGAATAGGTGTTTTTCTGTGTGGACCTGAGGGCCTAGCTGACACACTCAACAAGCAGAGCATCAGCAACTCAGAAGCTGACCCGCGAGGAGTACACTTCATTTTTAACAAGGAAAATTTCTAACTCCCAAGCATATGGGAGTCATTCAGTACAACAGCTAAAGACTGGATCTCTTTTTCTATTTGGAGTCTGGGAAGGACAGCCCAGCTTCTAAAGTCAGCTACACTAACGCAGATCTGTTTGCTTCTTGGAAATTATTTTGGTGCTGGGGTAGAGTAAAAGAGTCATGTTTTACATTAGGCAAGTTTGCACTACCTTCTGCATGCTTGCAATTTAGTATAAATCTATTATTCCCTTTGTCTGTGTAAGGGGATTTCCACTCAATTAACTGCCTTTATATATTATTCATAATGACTGCTGAAGCGCTTAGACGGCCACACACATTTGGGACCCAATTCAAACTGATAAAGCTTAATGCTATTAATCAATAAAGCAATCTAGCATAGTGCTTGCTATTAGGAGACAGCTTATCCTGGGTGCAGCCAGGATGAGCTGAAATGAGGGGTGTTCAGGAAGAGTGACTGGGAAAGATTATTCCTTACAAGAGGAAATTTCCTTTGTACTCCAGCATCTTTCAGGCTTCCAAATACCTGCCTATACAAGAGATAACACAGGCAGCTGAAAAGCAGGCATTCCTCTTAGGAAAGTGGAGCACCAGAAAGAGACCACCTGGATTTCTGAGTGCCACCCCCACCCCAGCTGCTTGGGGATTGACGAGGATGGATTGAAACCAAGTCCCACACCTGGTATCTGAGCCATTGCTCAGCTGCTTTGAACACTCTCAGTTTCACATCTTCAAATTCATGGTGTGCAATGATCCAAATAAGAAGAGGCTTTGTATTTTAAATACTGCAATTTCTGTTTTTCAAGACTTAAAGATCTTTTGCTAAATGATTTAATGTGATTTTTCTGAAGCATTCTTCCCTGCCAATGGCAAGGGGAGGTTGGAACTAGATGATCTTAAGGTCCTTTCCAACCCTAACTATTCTATGATTCTATGTTTAGCTGTTCCTCTTTGATGGTGAAACAGGTTTGAGAAAGCAACGATCACGTGGGCAGTAGCTGGAATATCCATGAATAAAGTTTCCGATGTGTACAAGACACCCATACACAGCACAGTTCTCCTGTACATACATTACAGGTAACAGGTTCTTAAAGAAAAAGGAACTGAAACTTTTAATGCCAGCAGCAAAGGAAAAAAAAAAGGGGGGGGGGAAGGGGGAGGGATAAGGCACTAAAACCAACATCATAGAAATAAATGAAAAAAACAAATGCAAAACGCCTTGAAAAAGCCACAGTTTATTACAGCATGTCTCCTTTTCAGCTTAATGACTTAAACTCCACAGGGAAGACCTGAAACAGCTCCTACACAGCATAAGACCTTGCTTGCCATATTTAAATATTATCCGAGCATTCCGTGCTATTTCAGAAGGACAGCTTACCAGATCCGATTTAACAAGATCAGTTTCTAGTGAATGCTGGCAAAGATCAACTCATGGTGGCGAATTTTTTGGTTCTTTCTCTCAGAAGGGTCATATTAAATCCACAAAATCCTGCTTGAAGCGCACCTATTAAATCAGAATAGGGGTTGGACTAGATAATCTCAGAGCACTTTGCCAACCCTAACAATTCTGTGATTCTGTGATAAACAGAATTAAAGAAGCTTCTGTGGAATTAAAGTATTGCTACTGAAACATAATAAGGCTCTCATCCTGTGCAGAGAGCATTGAAATATCTGCCTCTGATTTTAACGAAAATGTGTTCAGGCTTTTATACTGTTAAAAAGTGAGCAAAGGGAAATTGCAAGGGTCTTGAAGGAGTGTATTTTAATTCACTCTAAATATTGTCATGTTTATTCTTAAAACTCAAGGGATCTTTCTTTACTCAGCTGGTTGTAATGACACTCCCTGACATGCTGCATGCTTGTACCAGGGGTTGTTTGTCCCTTTGAAGTCAGAAAAAGGAATCTGATGCTTGTTAATAAATGTCTCCCTAAAATGTATAAAAGAATAAGCAGGTGAGAGCTTCTCAGTTTATTTCAAAGGTTTCTTATATAAATCCTGTTAATATAACAAACCATGCATTACCAGTTGTGATCTGAGGTTTTTAAAATCTAGGGTTAATGACAAAAAAGGATAGCAATGAAATCCAAACATAAGAAACAAATGAGCTTCAGTCCTCCCCACTCTTCAGCAAATCACATAAGGATGTCAGTGGTACTGTTTTAAGTAAATGCTACTGTCTGCTATAGGGGTAAAGGAGTAAAGCCCTTCCTCCACATGCTTGCCCATTCCATAGAAATTCCCCAGATCAGTGTTTCACTGGGCACCCACCTTAGACACAGACCTTTTCTTAAGCACCCTTTACAACATTTACATTAGAAATAAAGCCCATGCCTGTGTTAAATTAGTAGACAATTGTGGCTGTGACACCAGCAAAGCTTCCTAAGCAGGACATACAGTGCTCCTCATTCACCTGGGGGAGATGGCTAGGGCTACAGGTGAGCTTGAAGGACAGTCCTCTTTTGCACCCAAATGCCACTGTTTACGTTGACCACTGATGTCAGCTGGGACTCTCACTGAAAATTTCCTCTTTCCATGTGTCTGGGAATTTTCTTTCTTGGGGGAGGGGGAAGGGGTTCCCTTTCACAATAAACCGATTCTTTGTTGTCAGACTGCTAACTCCAAATGGCCTGCCCTGGAAACGGAGTGGCTTCTCACCTTTGAGAAACTGCAGATGGTACTCAGCAGTTTAGGCAACACTATCTGTCACCATGACTGTGCTGCAGTAGCACGAGCAAGGTTTTCTGAAAGGCAAGGATGACTCAAGGTTGCTTCTATGCACAGTGGGAGGAAGCAGCATGAGGGGGATGGCAGTGAATGGTTGAAGGCAGGACTCAAAGGAGCTCCATTTTTCATTGATGAGGGTCAGTCACCACCACAAATCCCTCACATCTTTACTTTGCTCCTGGTATGTTGAGTGCCAAAGTAAAGGAGCTATTGTGCTTACACTGGCAGGGCTCTGCCAGTAACCATGCTCACCAGGGTCTCTGGGCACCCTCCAGAATCCCACTTCCAGTGGGATTTGAGCACCATGAGTGGCTCTCCCATTAAGGCTGTCCTTTAACAGTAACTTTGGTCCTTGCTCTGCCTCGTCTGCAGAGGTGACTCTAAAAGAGGTTCAGAATCTCTTAGAACTCCTGATACCATCATCAGAGAAAGGAGCACAGCCTGTGTGACACCCACTTTTGAACTCATGCTGTACCTGAGTTTAGAAAATGGACTCACATCTGATCTGTCCTTCTGTCCATTTCCACAAATTCTCTATTCAAATGAAAAATGCTCTGCTGATGGCAAGAAAGGACAGTTTTTTGATTATTAAATTAACAGTTCCAACTAATGAAAGCAATACAGTTCAAAGTGACTGAAGCAAAGTGTTGGTCTCATTTATGGCCTCAGCTTAGCATGTTTTATTTCCATTTTTATATAAAATTTTCTCTGTTTTCCCATATGTAGTAACCTGAAAAAAAAACCCAAACAACTGATTCATCATATCCTTGATCTCCAGTTCAGTGCAGTCTTACAGTTAAGGACCCTAATGCTCCAGGGCGTTGGGCAGCCCTCATTTCCATTTACATCCTCTTGATTTCATAAACTGCAAGGGGCTTTGGAGGAGGCAAGGTACCTGGTCATATTCAGATAATCTATTCAAGTGAGACCTCAATATGTACTGGGCCTCACCTAGTCCTCCTTCCTTCTCTGGTACATACTGGCAAAGTGTGCGCATGAGAAAACTAAATCCAAGTTTTCCTAAGTTTTAACGTACAGTCAAAGTGATATGCCGCCTCTTTACCATCATACATTGTCCCAGGGGAAACCACCCTGGTTGCAAAATTGGTCTTCCTTTTTTTCAGTCTTGTAAGATTTCCTCTGCTGGGTGGGGACTTTCTGCCTGTTAAGTCCTCAGACAGTGGGTTAAACCAAATTAGTAATAGAAAAGCAAGCAAAAAGCTGCCTGTGAAACACAAGGTACCTTTACACAAAAAAGAAATAATGTTAGGGTCTCATTATGGCACTTTTTCTCAGCATCCTGCTCTATTTTGGAGTGTTGTTAGCAAACTAATGTTGATTGGGGTTTTTTTTCCGTGTTTCAATGGGTTCTTTGTAGAATTCACAGCCAGGTGTAAGCCTTGAGACCTCAAAAACACAGGTATAGATGCTCAAAGGAAGTCAGAAGCATGCGTCAAGATGCTAATGGTTATAAGTGTTGCCAGGATCAAGATCCTTGTGTCTGACTGCGTACAACAGTGTCAGTTCCATAGACACAAACCAGAGTAGTTATTTGTCATCAACCACACATTTGTTTTTGCATTTCATACAGAACTTGGCAACCTGCTGGTCTCATTTACATTCAACACACGCGTGCCAGCCCAGACCAGTAACAAAATTAATTACAGTAGAGTGGAAAAGCGTTGAGAGACTTGATGAAAGCCTACAAATGCTTTCCAGCCCATTCTGCACCTGCACTAACCTCATTCCCTCTCTTTTCTCTGGTACTTTTCTGCTTGGGTAACTGGTGTATCTCTTCCTACCCATCTACCACTGATTTCTCTCAGTCCATCCTCTTCTACCAATTGCTGTTGTTCCTCCTTCAAGGGATTTGACTTTGGGTTAGAATAGCCAGTGAATTAAACTTTATGATGTTGATTGGTATATAACACAATATATTATCACTTCTTTAAGCAGCTATATGCCCATCAGTTCACTGGGGGCATTGCAGCACCCTTGTCTGCCACTCCAGATTTGGAGAATGTGAACCCTTTCGACTGACATATTAATGAAGAATGATCTTTGACAAAACTGGACAAGCACAGTGGTGATAAAATCAGACCTGGGTTCCTCATCCAGCAGTCCAACACCACATGCTATCTTTTCTGCCCTGAAAGACTCTTTTGAGAGATGTAGCCCAAAGTCATGGACTAAATGAACTCATTGGACTTTTGGGCTGCTCCATAGATGAAGAGAGTGATATCTATCTCTATATATCAAAGGATAGGAAAGGCGATGGTGCATTGGGAAGTATGAGACCTGGCATGACATAAATGGAATAAGGGGTGGATACAGTCCTGGTTTCAGCTGGGATAGAGTTAGTTTGATTCTTAATAGCTGGAACAGTGCTGTTTGGTTTTGGGTTTTTTTTTTTTGTTTGATTAAATGTGAGAAAAATAAACTGATGTTTTTGTTGTTCCTAAGTAGTGCATGCTTTACATCAAGGACTTTTCAGTTTACCATGTTTTTTATTATTATTGTTGTTGTTGTTTTTATAATCATTATTATCTTGGTATTATTGTTGTTATATGCTATTTCAATTATTAAACTGTTCTTATCTTAACCTGTGGGGTTTACCTTGTTCCAATACTCCTCCCGATCCCACCATCAGGGGGCTTGGGAGGTGGAGGAGGAGTGAGCAAGCAGCTGGATGGTACTTAGTTGCCAGCTGTGTTTAAACAACGGCAGTTATTCAGCTGCAAATCTTCTCTGTCACTGCAAAGGGAGCGCTGCTGTAGCCATCTCTGCATTGTCCAAATAGTCTATTTTGGTCCCCTCCTGTAATATTTTCTCCCCCTGCTTAATGATTTTTACTTTAAATTCAACAATGAATGAAATTTATGAGCTCTGTCTAGTATTTCAGAACATGTGGCTCAAATGATGTACTTTAGTCCTGTAAAACATACGTGCAAATGTCTAGGAAAATGTCCAAAAAACTCACTCCCCCCCAAGATAGCCATCCACCTTGATGAGCATAATTGTAGAGGGAGGCAAGAAAATGCCAGCCAAGGGGGAGTCAGACCATCTCTCTGCCTTGCAGCTCATGCTTTATAATTCTGGAAACTATCTACAAAGCAAAGTACCCTGGTTGATTTTGTTTTGTACTTGTAGGTGAACTGAGATCAGAAAGATCTCAGAAGAAGATCAGAAGATCAGAAAATGTGCAAATACCATGAGTTTTATGACCTTCAGGACAAATAAGCAGAGACTTCTTTTTTCGAGTCACCTTTGAAGTGAAGTGTAAATGCTTCTTATGCTGATTTTGTCTTTTTACAGTCCTATGAGTTAGACTGGACCATACAAAAGTGGGGTCTGTAAGGTTTCTCTTTTTGAATGAGGGAGAGCACTGAGAAAATTCAGGTGGAATTTCTGTGGCTGCAGAAATGGCACGGGGAGGGGCTGGGATAGGGTAATTGCTCTCTTTGCAGTTAACAGGACAAAATTTAGTTGTCAATACTGGTGTCACTAAGAGTCATTTTGGCTCAGCAAGTGTCCAGTTTCATATCGCAGACTATCCATCTTCGTAGACCAGAGAGATTTCTACCCTGAAATCCCATGTTTGGATTGGTAAATCCTGGATGCAGACAGGATGTGAGTTAATATCCCTTTCAGGATGACCCAAGGCTGGTCAAGTTCTCATGAACATCTGAAGAAGACAGCTGCTGCTGTGGTTTTATCACCCTCTCCATCTTTCTCTCATACTTCCCTTTCATCTGTGACAACCAATGCTAGCTCGAGCCTGTTTTCAGTGTCGAATTCATACAAGTCCTCTAAGACCTTAACCTTGCTCAGATAGCAGCAACGAAATAATAATCAAAACTGACAAACCAACTGTGAGAAACACTTTCTAGAACCAGTTCCCCTAAGAAGACAGAAAAAAAACCTGTTGACTGTCAGCAGCTGTCTTCTGTCCCAAAATTATGAATGTTCCTCTCATCTGTTAACAGTTCAAGAAAGAATCTTACTGTGAAAGGGCTGCAAATGGTAATAGGGCTGTACATGTGTGGATCATTGTTCATCACTCATCCCTCTCACATGCATAAATTAAGCACAGTGTGTAAAAGACAGCAACACAAGTTGCTATGAAATCCTGCTTACAGAGGACTAACTGATGCTCAATTACCCAGTATTACTTCACATTCATTTTAAAGGAAATCTCTAAAGTTCATAGTCTCTGCCACAGTTATTGCTGCAGTTGGAAGCAAGGCCTTTCCCTGCCATTTCACACCCTCTGACAGGGAGCAAAGTCTGTGTTACAAACATAGCCAGCGAATCTTGCCTCAAGTTAGTCATTGTTGTTGGAAATTTAATGAATGGCCCAACGTCTTTATTTGCATTAATCTGTCAGTCATTCATCTGGTATGACTATAAAGGTCAGCATGATGAATGAAGTGACCATTTGGGGACTGAAGGTTCATATGCCGTATGCCCTCACATCACTGCCTGGGGTATACCAGCAGTTCTTCCCCAGGCAACCACTACCTCCAGGACAACCACAGTGCTATGAGTGTTGGCCTGAGCATTGCATTACAGGGACAATACATTATATTTAGAGCATTTGCAAGTGCTCCTTGTGGAAAGCCTACAAGAAGACAATACACTATTTAAGCCCTATATGTACTGATTCCCCCTCTAGGTGCTTGTGTGTCCTAAATCCTTCCAGGGTGCTGGGGGTAGTTAACTATAAGTTAGCAGGATGCAAGTATCAGTGACAGGTTAAAGATCCCTCTAGCAACATTTGGGTAAGGGATCTTGAGGCCAGCTGAAAGGTAAAAGTAGCAATCAGGGAGTGACATGATGAGACCCACTATATGAGTCTTGGCTTGTGAGGCCGTGTAGGAAAACCAGCATCCCCCAACTGTTATGACTTAGTAAGGGGGATGACAGATACAGGCAATTTACTACTAGAAAAATTTAACAGGCACAGTTGCATTTATGTAAGCAACAGAAACTAGCCCCAAAACCAAGAAAATGATGAAAGTTCTCATGTTACTAACATCTCATTTGCAAACGCTAAGCTGTAGCCCATTAAGATGGCCACTTCCTCTTTAGAAGTAACAGGTGTTCCCACCTTCTTTAGCTCAAGTCCACAGCTATCAAATTTGTTTCAAGATGCTGGGCCTTTCCCTCT
>JANRGW010030254.1:0-24154 GCA_024733675.1 Psilopsiagon aymara
ACTCTTCATCAGGGACTGTAGTGATAGGACAAGGGGTAATGGGTTAAAACTTAAACAGGGGAAGTTTAGATTGGATAAAAGGAAGAAATTCTTTACAGTGAGGGTGGTGAGGCACTGGAATGGGTTGCCCAAGGAAGCTGTGAAATACACAGATCACCCATTCTTCAAAAGATACTTGGCGTTGTGGAAAAAAGAAACAGTCAGGAAATGTGAAAGTTAATTTGCAAGAAAGGAAAAAGGAGTAACCTGCTGGGGGGGGGGGGCTGCCTGCCTTTAAACCACCACCGGGAGGAGCGAGACTTCCACACCATTGCTAAACCGGAGGACAAAGGGCTGGCACGTGTCAGCATGAATCCCATGGGATGACGGCAGAGCATGTAGCACTGCCAGCCATACTCCTGGACCTGCCATCAGCTTCATTAGTTCCACTGCTTGCAGCATATGGCACACTATAGCAGCTCTGCACGGAAGGAAGCAAATCTCTAGCAACTACCAAGCCCTAACAAAGGATGAAGGTTTCCGTCAAGATGGTGGGAAAAAAGGGCATTTTTAAGAGTTCAGAACCTTGATGAGGAGGCAAATGTGAACCCAGATTGTTGTACTGTTTTGACAGGGAAGATCTGCCTGATTTCAGTACAAGGCACATCTACCAGTTGGCCACTCTCACCTTACCTGGATCCTTTCTAGCCAGTAGGTCTTGAAGATCTGAACAATTGGAGCTGAGTAGGTGTCATGGCTATGCCAGCAGTGTGCGAGACATATCTGGACCTGCATGCTGCCCTCAGCCAAGACAGATCCACCTGATGCTCTCACCCTGCTCCTGTTTGGATTGAAGAGAAGGCTGGCTACCCTGGATCCTGACAGGACCAGATACTTAAAGATGAAAGTAAATGAAGTGCTGGACCGCTCATCTCTGTCACAGTAGGACTGTATGGTAGGGTACTTCACAGCCTGTTCTGTCGGAGAGATCAGTTACTATAAAGACAAAAAAATTGCCTCCCTCATAGCCAAGAATGGGCCAGTTTCTCAGTTAATGTTCCTGTGGATGTTACAGGCTGGGCAGAAATGGGGTGTGAGAAGTGAGTTGCCTTTTCCTGAAGACAGATTAACAATTTATTTTAGTAATGGGGATTTAGTTAGAAGGGACAGGGATCCATGTAAAGAGTTTTAGGAAATATTTTTCAGAGCTCCAAAACCTTAGATGTACATTGATGCTAAAATCTGTCAGGGATGGTATGGGTGGATCTGATCACATCTGAAACAGAATTTTCTTTTTTAAAAAATCTCCGTCATCCCGGAATTCTAGAAATCATCATGGACTGGACAGAGGCAAAGACTTCGGAATGTCACCAGAGGGGGATGTGATGCGTGCTGAATAGGCCCCACCAGGTCCTTTGCCAGGGAAGAGGGGAAGCTCGGAGGAAGCAGAGGCAGGACGCCTGACCCAGACTAACCAAAGAGGTATTCCATACCACAGCACATCATGCCCACTATATAAACTGGGGGGCAGTTACCCTGAAGGGTTAGATCACTGCTTGCTTGAGCTAGGTATCAGTTGGGGGGTGGTGAGCAGTTACATTCCCTTCTTGCTTCTCTTGTCATTATTGTTATTGGTGATAGCAGCAGTGGTTTGTGTTATGCCTTAGTTACTGGACTTTTCTCAACCCGTGGGAGTGACATTCTTTCGATTCTCCTCCCCATCCCCCAACCCCTGCCAATGGGTTTTGGCCTTTGTTTTAGGAAAGTAGTTTTCCCTGGGGACACACGGACATTATGAGGTATTACAAATGTTAGCAAGTAAAATAAGTTACTCTGGTTTCAGTGGAATCCTTACATTTAAAGAAGAAATGCATACCTGCTCTCAACATTTTGGAAAGTCTTAGCTTTTTGAATGCTTAATTCCTTGCAGAATTCACAGATAACAAGAGGAATTTTAGTCCACATTTTTCCAGGCATAAACAAGGTATCATGTGTAAACTGTCATTTCTTGTAAGGAGATACAGCCTCCTGCCAGTCTCTTTGAACAGAAGTTCGACATTTGCTTTCTGTTAGTAAACACTCTCAGCTTGCCCAGTTTTCATAGCAATGAAAATCCCCTAAGGCAAACTTCTTTACAAAGTGCCTAAGGATTTGGATCCAGTACTTTACATAGCAAATATCTTTGATTTGTGTACTGTATAAGAGATTAGCTGCTTTAGTAGAAAGCTGAGATGCTGTGAGATTTGCTAACAGTTTTCTGAAAAGGTTTTATTTCCATCTATGACTGTTGTTCAATTCACAGAAAAATGTTATTTTGATATACTAAGGGGAGACAAAGTTTGTTTCAAAGTGGAAATTCATCATGATGTTGTGTACAAAAGTGACAAAAATGGTCAATTTTTTTTTTATCTAAATACTTTCAGTTTTGAAAACAAGATATATGTGTGTGTGTGTGTGTGTGTGTGTGTGTGTGTTAAAAATACGATGAAAACTTTATTTGATAAAAGAAAAGCCAAAAAAACATATCTGGAAAAAAATCATAATCCATGTACTGGCAAATTATAAAAAGACAATGGTTTGTTGAAGAAATTGACTGAAGAGTGATAAGGATGTTTTGGAAAACCATTGTCATTTGAAGCACAGCAAGATACGGAATTACCCTCCTTATGAGGGCAGCTTTCTTTGTGTAGCAGCTAGTCTTTTCCTCATGTGTTTTGAAAAATTAAATGCTGTTAAGTAAGCTAATCAACATTTAAGATATGGTCAATTATTTTTGCTACCATTTTTTCATGAAAGTGTATGTTATTATGAAGCAAATACAGTTACCATTGTAAAAGAGCAGTTTTTTGTGAAATATTTTCTGCAAGTATAGTTCTTTCATCTTGTTTCACAATTTTGCCCCTACTCACCCAACTTTCAACTCTGTCATTACAGTTACAAAGTGATAAAAATTAGGATTGTTATCTTCCTGTGTTGAAATAGATGATTACATCTCCGTGGGTGTGATTCTTGTCAGCTAACTCCAACTAAATCAGTTTAATTCTGGCATAAACTACCTATCTTTGCACTCCCTGTAGTCAGTAAAGAAGCATGGATTTTTCCTCAGGGAGAAATATTGTCTGTCTTGCATGCTTATTTTGGGTCATCTTTCCAAAGTGATTTTTTTTTTCCCCTATCAGCAATATATTAAAGGTTGCTATATCAGCAACCTTTTGCATGGTCTACCTTTTTCATGGTCTAACTTTTCATGGTCTAACTTTTGCACGGTGTATTTTTTAGATGGTTCGAATTAGATGTGAACAGTTCAACAGTGAATGTACAACAGATCAAACATTAAAAGATTTTGAGTACATACAAACAAATTTCCCAAAAATAGAAATTGCACACACAGCAGGAATAATGGCTCCACTTGGAGGTAGTTTTGCCCCATATATTGGAAAAAAAAAAAAAGAATAGAATAAATGTTATTTATTTGAAGATTTGAAAGAAAAGGCTAACCATCCTGAACCAGAGAAAGAATAAAGATTTATAGATCTGGAGACCTTTTCCTTTGTGAATTGTAGAGAGGTTTTGATGAGCATCTCTTTGAGTTCGCCGGTTTTCATGATACAGATAGTTTTCTTTCGCTTAGTGTCCTGGGTTCAGCTTACACCATGACACTTAGGCATACTTATTTTTATCAAGAAGGCTTACTGTGTTTTCTTTTATCCCTCCTACTGTTCAATTATCCCATAGGTGCAAGGGGTAGCCACAAATCAATATGGGAAGGTTATTCAGACAGAATTCAATCTGATAATGTGTATGTTCAAATAAGACATTGATTTCTTTTATAATTTAGTTTTGAGCACCTGTCCTGAATTGTGCTATACATAGACACCATAAGAAGAACTAGGGGGAATATTTCAGATATGATGGTATTTTCCGATTGCTTACTTGAAGTAGTTTTACTAGAGAATATTAAAAGACATAGCAAATCAATTTTAGAACCCCTGCAAATCAGTTTCAAGATCCTTGGGTAGGTATCATCCATTTCAGTTCTGTCAGGAAAGATCTGACTAATCTAATTTGCCGTATTTCGAATGCGCACATCCTCAGAGTGTTTAATTGCCTTATTGAGAGTAATTCCATGGAGCAGGAAGAAAAGCCCTCAGTAAAATTTTAGAAGGCTCAAAGTTCAGTGAGCAAAGTACACTACAGTGATTCATAAGTAACTTCCTGCACTTAACCAGATGAACTGGGAATCTAAGTAATTGTGCATCATCCCAGGGGACTGATTTGGCCTAAGGTAGAGAATGGCATTCACTGATAAGTAATGAGGATGCTTCTGACAAACATTCCTGTTTAATAAGTATCATTCAGCAAGGTCCAGTAACTTTGGTTTGTGTCTAACGACAAATGAGCACAATGTCATACACTTTCAATTTTCTAATACAGAAGTAGTCAAATTATAAAGTAAAAATAAGAAATTAAGATGGAATAAAAGAATTTTATCTGTCTGTGTTTATAGACTACCATATCTTATTTTGAGTAATTCACAGCTTTAAATTGCATCTAAGTCTGTAAGAGATGATTGAAACATTATTTACTGCTGGAAGCCAGCTATATCTGTCAGCACTCCAAAAATGTACAGTTGACAATGAGTCATAAATAAAAGACTAATTAGTGAGTTAGTTGGAAGTCAAGTTGCTGATTCAGATATTTAGTATCTACTTCACTATGATAATTTGCATATGTTCTGCCCTCATATCATCTATTAAAAGATTTTATCAGAAGAAGGAGACTAAGAACATTGGTGGCTAAAGGAACACACAAGAAAAAAACATGATGGTGTTTAGCTGAAACCTTGAAACAGAAGAAACAGTCCTTAGTGCTGGCATGAAAAAGGCTGAGAGAGTCAGTGAGGTTGACAGAATTGGTGCCTTTGGAAACAGGAGAATAGGTATTATATTTAGAAGCTCAAAGACCATCCATGAAAATACCTAATTAGTTTACACTCTTGATTTAAGCTCTGTTCCCTTATTCTGCATTTTACTGTTTTTGATTCAAGTCACTGGGAATTTTGCCAGTGCTCCCACTGGGAGAATTAGGTTTACCGGAAAAGCATTTTCAGATATAAAAAGAATTTATAGCTGTATGAAAAATTGCATGCATATCACTGGTGAATCAGGCATCACATATTGAAGGTGACATATATGTGCCAAACTGCAGAGTTAGAGCTGCTTTATCTAGCTCTGTCCCCTAGTTCTTCCTTTGACTTTTATATCCTAAAGAAATGTCAATCTTGTGGTAACACCCTATGTCTTAGTAAATGCCTGCGCAGCTTCTGAAGGTTATCCATCTTTTCCAAGGCACATATAAAGTTTCTGAAGAAACAGTTGCCTATTTCTTTTTAAGCGCACTTTGGAAATCACCAAAATTCTGCCCTAACCTTTTTTTTTATGAACATATGATCCTAAGGGTTCTTGTTATTGGCTGCTAGGCAACTGCACCCTAGTTTGTTAGTTAGCTTTAGGATCACTATATAGTTAAAGGAAAAAAGCAGGCACTTTTTCTTAAATCTCAAGAAAATGCAGACACCTCCTTTGTATGACTTACATAATGCTTTAGAACTGCCCTTTTCCCCTACCTTAATCAGTTTGGGTCATCGGACAGGATTGAGATATCTGCATTTACTCGGATGAATCTCACCCTGTGACCTCAAATTTCTAGCAGGACTACAGATGTTTATGCTGGCGGGGCGGTGGATTAAGTAAAATAATGAAGCAGTCCTTCCACAATGCTCAGAGCTGCTGAAATGGGTGTCTGCGCAGACAGGAAAAGCAAAGGCCAATCTTGGTATATTGTCATTGGGAGTCACATGAACAACTGGAATTCTAGAAAATGAGACCTTCAGGAAAAGAAGAGAAATGGAGTTTGGTTTAGTCTAGCAAAGAGAGGAATGGGGAAAACGCAAAATCACATTCTATATATTTCTTGGCTCTGTGAAGAGGCCGACAAACTGGCCTTCATGTCAATTGGGAATAGGGCAAGAAATTAAAAGTTAAACTTCAGTGAGGGAAACTTACACTATCATAGAAATTTAAAGAGAAAGGAAGCTAAAGCAGATGAGCAGATTGCTGGGGAAGAATATGGAACCTTTTAAGAAAGGATTTCTTAAAAAGTTTGGAGCAGTGTCTGTTGGGCACATTTTGAAGACAGGAAGTGAGTATCTTCAAGGTTCCTTTTACTTCCACAACCCTCCTTTTCTGTCATGTTTGCTTTCACTCATCTGTCTCTCCTTCTTCCTTGCTAAGTGTGCTGTATTGGAGGGGAGAAACTCTCAGCTTCTAACCTTAGCCCCAGTTTTATTTTTATGTCTGGACCCCAAATAAGTAATTTCTTTTTATATCATCTGAAGTTTCTTAGGTCACTCTGTGTTTTATGGCTTTTTGACTGGCCTCAGGGAAACAAGTTACAAATGAAGAAGGGATTGCTGTGTATTCTACTCTCAAAAAGAAAACACAACAGGCAGGAACTAGCTGGAGAAAAGAAACATATGTTGTCTACAAAATTACCACTTTGGGACAGGGCCTTGAGCAACCTAGCCTAATGGGAGGTGTACCTTACTATGGCAGGGGGATTGGAACTAGAGGATCTTAAGGTCCTTTCCAGCTGCCATGATTTAACCAGTCAGCCATGCAGTTTGCTTACTCACTCCCCCCTCTTTCTTCCCCACAGCTCCCAGAGGGATGGGAAGGAGAATCGAAAGCATGGAACTCCCATGGGTTGTGATAAGGACAGTCCAGTATCCAAGGTATAACACAAACCACTTCTGCTACCACCAGTAATAATAATGACAAGGGAAGTGAATACAACAGCTCACCACGTATACTCAGCCTGACCAAGCAGTGCACCCCTCACACTCTTCCGGGTCTCTGCTCTCTGTTTCTGCATCCTGGGCATGACGTGCTGTGGTATGGAATACCTCTTTGGCCAGTTTGGGTCAGGTGTCCTGTCTCTGCTTCCTCTCTGCTTCCCCTCCTCCGTGGGAGAGCATGAGGCTCAGAAAGGCCTTGGTCAGACCAAAACATTCTAAGCAGTAACTGAAACATTGGTGTTATCAGTGCTGTTCCCAGGTCGAAAGTCAAAAACACAGTGCTGCACCAGCTACAGAGAAAGAGAAAAATGACTGCTATGACAGTGCACGACACCAACCCAAATCCTTCTATGATTCTATGACTCTAACTCTGCTAATGGAGGGGATAGAATCAGAGAGGCACATGGAGGAAAGGAATTCCTGCAGAAAACCCCTGGTACCTTTTCTGCTATTTGCCAGCTTAGCCTTTAAAAACACCACATCGCTCAGACTGCAAAATAAAAAGTTGGGCATTTATATCATAATTTTTTACTATATTTCCATTTCTGAAGAAGAATTGTTTTGCTCAGTCTGGGATTTTTTCATTGAGCCTGTGGAGTTTTTAAAACAATGTTGACTGTGGTTTTATATGCAGCCAGGCTACTAGCTGGTATTTAAATGCTATCTAGCTAAATTCAGAAATATTAAATTTTCCAGGAAGATTATAAATTAGAAGCAGAAAAGCCTTAAGTCTTTATTTTATTATATCACAGGAAAATAATAAAAGAATTGGAAAGGCAACAAAACACAAGGAAAAATAACTTAGGACTTACGTTATCCCATTACTTTTCAGATGGTGACAGAATGCATGCTATTTGTTTGATTTTAGCTTCTGTGTTTACTAACAAACAAACAAACAAAACAAAACAAAACAAAAAAACACTAAAAATACTGTTTTTCTACTGAAGTTGCAGTAAGCAGGTCTCTGTCTTGCTCTCTGTCTTTTTCTCTGTAGTGCTGGCAGTTAAAGACATATTTGCTTGGCTGTTGCACAGATCATATATGGCCCCTTTACCGGTAGTAATTTCCTGTACATTAGAGTTTGGACAGTGGGAGAAAGCCTATTGCAACATTCCCATGTCCCTTCTGAAGATCACTCCGTTTTTTTTGTTCCACATGAGAAAGAGTACTTTTAAAAACAAAACCAGGGTTGATAAACTGTAGTCCAGAGGTAAAAAAACACATTTCTTGGAGACTTGTCAGAAAGGAAATCCCACTATAGTTTAAGGGCAGCTAAAATTGTTTTATAATGTCCATATGTATTTATTTTTAATTACAGCAACACGTATGAGTAATGTGTCTTTGGGCTATTTACGAACCTGGAGTTAAATTCATTATGTAGCTAAGTGCTCCCTGATATACAAGGAATGCAATTCGAGGTGTGGAAGATGACATGAACATAGCAGTATATACATTTGGCCCAGTTTATCCCTTTGATCACACAATGGACTAAAGTAAATTTCAGCAAATTTCAACGCTAAATATAATTTGAATTATAGCAATGTTAACACTAAAACATAGGAGCAGATAGATTCATGTGCTTAAACCCTTGAGTGAATCTGCTCCTCAGATTTGAAATTTATCCCTGTTGCCTTTCCCTCTCACAGCAATGCCAGTGTTGACACCAGCTTTTTCCAGAAATTGCTCCCAACACTTTCTATCATGTCCCTCTTTGTATTAAAATACCTCCTGCAAAATTTTGGGTGCTACTAAAAACAACTAGGCACACTAATGTTCTGCATGTCAAAAAGGATCAGATCATAAAGGAAGAACAGCTGCCGAGGCTCAGCTCGTTTCAAATCAGACATGGAAGGGGGGTTTTTTTCTTCCTCAGGGACTGTAGCAATAGGACAAGGGGTAATGGGTTTAAACTTAAACAGGGGAAGTTCAGGTTAAGTATAAGGAAGAAGTTCTTCCTGTGAAGGTGTGAAGCACTGGAACAGGTTGTCCAAAGGAGTGATAAATCCATGTCAGCATTCAAGGCCAGGTTGGACAGAGCCCTGGGTGGCATGGTTTAGTGAGAGGCATCCCTGCTTATGGCAGGAGGGTTGGAACTAGATGATATTAAGGTCCTTTCCAACCCTAACTGCTCTATGATTCTATGATTCTTTGGTGAGTGGCCAACCATTAAGAGTTACAGGAGTATATAGCAATACCGCCATCTCCTTTGATTTCACCACCACTGTCAGGATGGCTGCATTTATTCTTCTGGATGGAGTCTGTTGATGCAATAGCCCATGGAAGTAGTCAGGATCTCTGATGCTGTAAGTAATGTTGGTAGTAAGTCAATGATTATGTTCTCACTCAATGAAATGAGTGGTGCCTAATAGACTAAGCAGTGGAAATAAGAATACAGGACACTTCCCAACCCTTGGTGAGCTCATCCCTTCTGTCCCCTCCAGATAGAGCTGTGCTGACTCTTCGATTGTATTCTTTTGGCCTTTGCATCCTGTATTCTTCTCCACAGAGTGACACAGATGCAAATAAAAAAATGAAGATATGTTCAGCCTGTTTCATAACTTTGTGTTGTTCTCCTGGGAGCTGGAAATAGAGAAATCATACCTCACCAAAGTGGGAAGAGCAGAGACTTGAAGTTCTCCCCCATTTCTAGCTTTGCTGTAAGCTAAGTTGCTAAGACTTGTGAGGACTTGGCCTCAGTAACATGTTTCCTACACTTCATAATGCAAGTGACTCTGGGTGATCCCACAGATACGTTTGGAGCTGCTGAGACAAAAAAGTAGAACCATATGGTTGTAGGCATACCCAGAATTAGGCAGATTTTGAAGAGGATTTGAGCAGGATTTTGAGGACTTTAATTTCTCAATGTAGCTATTTACAGATGCGCAGAAAGCTGAAATCTATTCAGCTAATATGTGGAAATCTTTAGGCCATGAAAGTTCTTCTGAAGGCCTGAGATGGAAGACCTCAAACACCAAAGGTTTTGAGCAGCCAACAGCCTAGCACTGTAACATGAATGTTATTTACCAAGAGAGCTATCTTTGTTTATATGACTTTGTTCATGGCTTTAGAGGCAACTGGACATCCAAATACCTTTAAGATTCTTGGCTTTTCATTTCATTGTAATAACACAGAAAAAAGGAAAACCCCAGGATCTTCAATTTATTTTAATAATAAGTTGAATGAATATTCCCATTCTCCTATATATAGCTTTAAAATGTTATTCTCTTTGTTGCTGGCTACTCCTGCAATTGTTTGTCTCTTTTAAGTACATTTTAACTATATCACAAAATTCATTCTAGAATGAAATTGAACAATCTTTAGAGTAAGAGGAATACCAGCATTCAAGATATGGTTATTGCTGCAAGACTTTTTTGAGAAATAAAAGAAAACTTATCCCAACTGGTAAAAATATATTAAGAAAAAGATCCGTCAGTACATTAAATACACTTTATTAAACAAAGTATTTTTGGTTAATTTTTGCCAAATTATAGTGATGTGATATGATATTACATGCAAAAAAGAGCTAACACAACTTTGTTATGTTGGTGTAAAGAAACCACAGTCCAGATAAGAGCAAACTGGAAAATTGCATGCCACATCCCACATCCCACTTGTGTTCAGTGGCCACTAGACTACACAAGCAAAATCCATTTTACTTTATGGAAAATAGAAAGTATGAGTATAAACATCATGCACAGAGACAAGAAACCCTTTTCTCTATCCCACTGACATCTTTTTTACTGTAAACCAATGGACTCCTCATGACCCAAACTCCAGCCACGAATTCCCAGAATGAAAATGAAACCTGCTCTTCTCATCATTTTTCTGCAAAATACAGAAATAGTCTGTGCCAATATACACCCTTCTTCAAGAATCTGGAACAGAAAATGAAGTTTACTGCCTCCACCTGCAGTTTCTGTCAGGAATACCATCAGCAGTGGTCAAAACACTGTTGACTGACTGTTTCATCCTTCTCTTGTTTGTAACGGCAGTGATGGACACAGTACTCAAAAACTGAGGTGTCATAGATCTGCTGAGAGACAAGACCTTAAGTGAGCTGAAGAGATGAGGTATTAACAGGACAACAAGGCTAGATTCAAAAGGCTGTGTTTTAAAATAAAATGAAACAAAACAATTACCTATAAAGACCTTTTAGCAAAGCATTCGCCTTGTGATATGATCAATTATATGAAATATGGAAAGAAAAGCTTAGAACTCCTGTCTCCTAACTTAGCTACTCAGAAAAAAGTCCTTAGCTACATGCAAGGTTTCAGTGTCCAGCTGGTTCCAGTGAAGCCTAGTCATGATTTTTAAGAGCAGATTCTTCTGTTTTAACTCGTAAGGATGAATGAACTTCCAATTTAGCAAAAGGAAATAACTTTGGACTAAGACCAAGTGCTGACCCAGACTAAAAAGAGATCATCTAAGTAAAAAATACATGATTGTAGAAGCAGAGTTACCCCTTTAGCTATATTTTGCATTAATGAAAATTATGATCAGTGAAAGTTAGGTTTGAGAAAAATATGCAAAGAAAACCTATTTAAATCGCTGGGAGAAAAGGAAGGAAAACCCAGTAAGAATCATTTTTCTAAAAAGAAATCTAGTATTTGGCCTGAATAGCCAGGGATGTAACCTTCAATGGCCTTCAAATTATGTGTTATTGGAGAGAGGTGATGCCTGGTTCCATCTTCCTATCTCCACAAAATAAATGAATTATCATTGCATTTCACAAATAAAGGAATGTCTGAAATACTGTGAATAGTCTTCCAAGTGACATCTCACAGAAAAGATAGGAAATATCACCAACATAAAGAAAATAAATATTTAAAAAATATTTCTATGGGCAAATGTGCAAGATAAACCTCTTGACACAGACTAGAGCCTTATTTCAGAGATCACTGGACTAAAACATGACAAACAGAGGTACTGGCGAGTACAAAACAGCCAGCTTAAAACCAGTGTATAGAGGTTACCATCAGTGACCTTCAAAAATAAAATGGAAATCTGATTCTAGAGCAATGGGGCACTCCTGGAGTGTTGATACTATTTGGCATCCCTATTTCATAATTCCTCCCAGTAAACAAGGGAAACCTCAACTAGTTTTTGTTTTCCATAAAAGCAATGCTTAATACTTTCTTTTTGTCCTTTAATTTCTTTCCTTTTAATTTCTTTTCTGGTTTTGTTTGTTTGTTTTGTTACAAACTCTTGTGAGCTCATAAATGATCAGGAAGAAAAATGCCAATGTGTACATTAAGATGAGAAAAGGTAAGACTGAGAGTCTCATTCATCTCTAGGTTGCTAGAAGCTGACCACGATGACAATGATGATATCCCATCAAATGTGCTCTTTTGTTCAAAATGAGCACCATACTTTATTGATTCCCTGTGAAATTGCTCTGAGATGAATCAAAATACCAGCTGCCCCATTTATTGAGCTGTGAAATATTTCTATTCGCTGTGCAGCTGTGTGAACCTGAGCTAATCTAAAGGGCAGATCATCTACAAAAGAGCTCAAAATAGTTTTATTGCAGGCAGTTTGCCTAAGTATTAAATATTCCTTGCTCATACAGGATTCTGAGGAAAGGCTTACAATGAGGGAAAAGCAATATTACTGAACCGAGCACAGATTGCTGCCTGTTTATTATATGCGCATAGAAATTACAGACGACGATTAAACACATCCCATGTGAAGAAATCTCATAAGCAAATGTTATGTCATGGTGTTCACTACCTTGCATGCAGTAATTAGCACTGTGCAAAACCAGAAGACTGGGTGATGATTCCAGTCTTCCTGATACAACCATGTGTTTCTCTAGTGAGCGTTATTTCTGCAAGAGATCGGAAGGGAAAAGAATAGCCTACTAGTTTGCTTTTTGACAGATGGTCAATGATAAAGCAGCATTAAAATCAGCCAACCAGCTTAAAGCTTTTATTTTAGTGCCAGCACATATGTATGTTGTTTGGGAATTATGCTCTAATTAACCTAAAGCATGTAGTATTGCTCTTTTACACACAATAGGAGGATTAAGTCAGTGCAGAAGATTTTACGGACATGAAAATACCACTGGTAATAAAAATTCTAAAAAACATGTAGGAATACTCTAAGAGAAGGTCTGGAATCTTTTTTCTTTGTAGCATTTCTTTTCCTGCCATATTTTAGGTTTTTTTGACAGGAAATGCTTTCATCTCAGACAGTATATAGTTCAGCAAATTCTAAAACCACTTTTCTGTGGCGAATAGTTGAACACTTCTCAGTTACAAACCTTGGGCCATATAGCTCCAAAGGAAGGAAAAGCCAGTGGGAAAGAAATTAATCCAGTTAAATCTTTAAAGGAAAATCTTAAAAGAAAAATGAGACATTTCAAAAAAGCTGAAATATTTGTAAGATAGCCTTACTAACACCACTTCGGGACTTTTCAGTCATTAAAAAAAAAAATAATCCGTCCATTTTTCTATTTGTTTACACATGAAATAGTGGTTTAAAAGATGGCATTCAATTACATCCAGATTTTTAGGGACTTTAATAATTTCTGGGTAGAAAACTATTGACAGGATGTATTTTATTAAGGAAGATGGAAAAGGGTGTGTGTGCATTCCTTGCCATCTTCTTAGTACAACCCCAGGTCAAAACATTTTTGTGACTATCTGTAGCTCCTACCATCAGTCATTTCCACTTGGTAAGGCCATTCAGAAACATGAAGTAACTCTTGGCAATCTCTAGAGAGAGCAGAATGGATTGATAATGTACTTTGCAGACAAATTATAATGTTATGGAATACGAAACGGATTGCAGAAGGAAAGACTTGAGCTGCCTCTGGGATAGAAAAGAGTGGATAAATGCACGATAGGATGAACAAGGAACAGGACAGAGCAATACTCACGGTCACTGGTCTGAGAAGAGGGTAGGGAATGCTGCTATTTGGGAGGAAAGAATGAGAGCAAGATGATCCAGCACATAAAACATTCGGCACTGGGGGGCTGATCACGTCTTAGTGGAACAAAGTGGATGACAGACCTTATAAGAGACGCCACTACCACTGGAGAAGTTCAGAGACCTGAGCAGGATTTCAGTCCAGAGAAAAAAGAAGGTATAAGGGAAGGGGGTATGACAGAGCACCCAGACTTTCTCATAAGAGGGTCCTCTGCACAGTCAGAGAACAGCTAATAGGAAATAAGAGCTAGCCCTGCCAGGAGGAAAATGCAGAGGGACAGAAGGATTGCAGGTAGGACACAGTGATGAAATAAATGGAGGAATGTTATTTGTTTACAATAAACTTATCTGACAATGGCTGATGAAATGTGTAATCTCCTTGGTGCTGCTGCTGCCCCATGCTTTTTTACTACCTAACTTTCACTGCTGCCCAAATGCAGCAATGCTTTCAGTTGAGTGGGCAGAGGGGATTGTGAAAAACCTGATGAATTGTCATCCAGGAGGATCTTGGTAAAGCTTTTCTGCAGCACGGCTTAGTATAGGAATATTTCAAGACTGATATCTGGCTGGGAGCTCTTGTTAATATTAATAGTCCTGCAAGAAATGCAAGGTCTTAATGCACTTAGGTGAAAACATCATTTCTGCACTGCACTTCTAAAACAAGGATCAGTGTGATTTTGCAAAGAACGGCAAGCAGGAAAAACAAGTCATGGATATATTTAAATATGAATACATACAGGTGTTTCTTTGTTGGCATATTTCTTGGGAAAAAAAAAAAAGAAAACAAACAAACAAACAAAAAAAACCCGCAGCAAAACTAAAAGCATTTAATCAAAAATGTCTGCAGGTAGGGCTGAATTTGTGATTGGTTAATAATCATGTGAAATCTGAGGATGTATTCAGAGAATGATTATGTAATGTTAAGTTGCAGAAAAAAAGATTTCGCATTATTGATATAATTGACTAGAGTTTGTTTTCATGTCTGATAATGATTAGATCAGAACACTTCTCAAGGCAAGGCTAAGGTTTCCATGCTATGTATTGTACAGGTATGGGACAATTCTCTGCCAGAGAGTGCAACAGGATCAGCCCATATTCATATCAAACACATTTATATTGTTAAATGGGTCACATTCAAAATGAATTAAAATAAAGCAATATCCAAGCCATATCCAGGAGTATTTTTGGGGAATACTTATTGTCCTAGGTCAAAACCATGCCTATTTAGTACTATATATAACACAACCCAGTGACCAGTCGTGTTCCGTTGTAATATCCAATTTTCCTGTATGGATACAACACCTTTGTCTTTAGTGACAATCCAAAAAATACCAGAATCACCTATCAGATTCTCACAAAAAAACCCTAAGAGATGTCCTATAGAAACCTCTTCTCAGTGCATTTGTATTCTTATTGCAGCCTTAATTTAGAAAACATTTCTGGTCATGTTTAATATTTATCTTTGAGGAAATGTAACAATCATATGATTTGCTGGATCTAGTCATTCATTCATCTGCTGATAACTACATGGAATGGTATTTGTAGGCAACATCACCACTGTAGCATATCAAAAGAAGGAAGAAGAACCCTAAATGTATTCTTGTGGGAGTTTTCCTATAAAACAGTATCCTTGGAAAAAATGTGACATACAAGTTATGATATTTAAAATATTTTCAATTTTCTGTCTGTGAAACAAAGTGAATTGCAATAATAAATTCCATTTGCAATACAGACTTCCCTGAAAAAAACTTCTAAGGAGGGATGGAATGAACAAATGTAGCAGAAAAACATGATTCACTTATCCCCCGAGTGCTAATTTCCTAGTTCATTTTCTGAGTGTACATAATAGTATGTATCAAGAATAAAGAAAAACAGAGCAGAAAGCTACTGAAAGGAAGAAAACTAAATACATGAGGGAATATGAATGAAATAGACCTTTTTTTTTTTTTTTTTTTTTGCTAGTTTGGTAAATGGCACAAAGTATTTAGAGATGATTCAGAACTATACAAAAGTCAAAAAGCCACATGATGAGTTACAAAACCTCAGAAAATGAACAGGATTTTATAGCACAGGAATGCACAAACTGCATCCAAGAACAGGCTGGCAAATCCTGCCCATTGACCAACTCTCCAAATAATAGGATCAGTGCCTGGGACAGAGGAGCAGCTCATTCTAGGCAGCAGTGTCCCAGCTGTAATAACAGCCATGGAGCTGTTCCTTAATCAGCGCAGCAAATTCCTGAGGACAAAATTATTTCACCACCTGTGGAACCATGTACCAAGTAAATCCTGCAGGAATGCAGAAATACAACCAGCGTCAACATTCGCATTTCCAGGTTCAAAGCCAGCCATGGCAGCAGAGGTGGGATGTGATAATGGGAGGGTGGGAGAGAACATCTTTTGTGTGCTGTGCAGGAGGTGCAAAGAGTTTGGTGTCTTGGTTTGTGGGAGTTGGGACAAATGGGGGAGGGGTGTGGATTATTGAAAACAGGGTCTGGGGGAGGTAAGCTGTATGATATTAAGACAGACAATAGTATGCTTCTATTCTATGATTCTATGTTTTCAGCTGGGGGAAATATAGCTGAGAATGGCAGGATAGTGCGTGGATGTGAATGGTGACAGACCTGGACGATATGAAAATTTGTAACACAATTTTTCCATGTTAACAATAGTCTTTTCTGGTAAGGAGAAACAGCATTTCTGTGTCACTGCACCTCAGAAATGGCTTTTAAGCACTTTTCCCCACTTACAGGTTTGTGTGTTCTTCATTTGTTTTGCACTATCAGGGTTTTATTAAGCAAGACTCAGAGATTTCCTTTGAAGTGTGTAGCAGTTGCATTTTCCCTACGCACACAGGCTTATAATTTGCTGCAGCATGGAGCCTGATGTTCATTTAAGAAGTATGTTTGGCAAAAATGAAGAAGGGAAAAAAACTAACTTTGGCTTCAAATGCATCTGTGCTTTGGAAGTATAAAGGTTGATTCAATATGATCAGCTATTTTATATTTATATATAGAAGGATATAAAATAAGTTTTAAGAGGAAAATCATAAATGCCCTACTATTCAGTGCTTTTGATCTTTTAATTAATTGATCCCCTAATTATTGAAAAATATAGCAGAACATATTGTAAACAGGTTAGTTTGGAGTATTGTTTTGTAAGAATAATAGCATGCAGAAGTCTGTGCATGTGGGAAGGCGTTCCACAGGATTATACAATGTACTGTTTTTCAAATACAACTCAGCTCTACAGATTACAGTTTTCTGGGTAACCAATTACATATTTAGGGTTGCTATTCTGTTGTAGAGTCAATATGTAGATTAAAGTCTTTGCCACTGTACATTAAGGCATGATAAAGTATAATGACACCAAAAGAATATCTTCTAAAACTGGGTTACAGACAAAGGGAAAGCCAGAGATAGGAACTTTGGTTTATGGCTCTGGCTCCAGCTCATGTTACATATTAAACATAATAGTTAAGTGTTATTCTTTTCAAATATACTTACAGAGATCCAGATAAATGCATTGCATTTTATCTGTTCTTTCCTTAGGCAAAATACATCCTTCTATACATGAAATTAGTTTTGTTTCAATAAGATAACGTTAATCCTTCTTAACTTCCTGTAAGATTATCCTTCAACAACTTTCTGTGAGATTATCCTCCCTTTCTCTTTAGTAAGTATATAAATCAGGGCCATTTACAGGATAGGAGATATCAACACATAAGACATCTTAGTGGCCTTTGCATCTGGTAGTAATTTTCCATGTTTACAGCTTTGTAACAGGAAAACATACAGCAGGGGGAAAACAGGGGAAATCTGAGAAAATCCCCACAAGGTTTAGAAATTCCTTAGTAGAGACCATAAAGAACAATAAGATTCAGCTACCAGAAGGGGAACTTCCCAGCAAGAAATGAGTTGTGCATTGTGCTAAGGATGCTGACAGTTGGGTTCTGTTGCAAGTCTTCTGGTGCCATTTTTAGTGAAAATACATTCCAGAAGCCAAGTTCTAAGAAAGATTGTTTTATTTTTTCTGTCAATCTTTGTAGAGTGACATGTCATTCAAGGAATTTTGGCCATTATAGAAAAACCACTAAAGGCGTTGAAACCTGACACAAATTAAGATGAGCTGTTTTGATTGAAAATGGTTCACATCCACAAACTGTTTTTTATTGTAAACAAACTGGTATTTTCACATTAAACAGAAAATCCAACTCATTTCTAGTGTAGTCTTGGTTCCATAATGAACAAAATGCACAAGTCTGAACACACTCAAGTAAGAGGTGTCACTATGACTCACTCCACCATTGTAGAAAGAAAATATTTCTCTGAGCTGATTATGAAAAATCAAAACATGTGAGAGAAAAAAAGAAAACATGAGAGAACTCATGGGGTCTGCAGTGAATCTTATGAGATGGACTGTATATTTGCAGAATATATGTTTTAATAAATGCCATCTGCAACACCTCTTCTGATGTTGACCAAGACATCCCGAAAGTTGAAATCTTGTCAACTAGAAGGCAGCACAGTCTGAGACACTTCAAATCCCCCTCCCTCACATCTGAAACTTATACCAAGATGACGAAAGATGCACTTTTCCCCACTTCCAATGAACCAAACTCAGTTAAAGGTCTGAGTTGATCCTTTCAGACCCTGCCAGTTGCCTGCCTCAGCCCAGCTGTGCAGCCCTCACACCCTCTTGCTGCCTCTCCTGCTTTTCCCATGAACGGCAGAATCATTTTTACTAGCTGCATGCCAGCTTTTGGAAAGCTGTCTGGACGCCTTTGCATATAGCAGACGTGGATTCAAGACCCCCTTCATGATTATTAGGGAGCTGGTGGTACATATATGTTTTGTGAATATATGCTATCTGCTAAATAACTGCAGAAAGAGGGGTAAGTCTTCCTCCATTTAAAATAAATAAATAAAGGAAACAAAAGATGCAGCTGTGATTATTTTTGAAGGAATAATTTCTGCCAGTATGTTAAACATGTTTCTGTTACTCCAGCCATAGTAAGCCCTAGCTGATGCTGTATTAGCTACATATATGTCGCTAGATACTTGTGCCCCAGGGAGTGATCCATGGCTCTAGACCACTCATTATCAAGTGATGCTCTCTTACACTCCTGGGACCAGCTCTCCCCAAAGCTGCTTGGTGGTATCCATGCTACAGAATTCCTGCTCATACTGTCCTGGTCTTTCCTGCTGGAGAGCACGGGATGTAAAACGTTTCATTCATGCCAGAAAAACCTGCACATCATTATGTCAAAGTACAGACTGCTTCTGAAAGAAGTGCTAGCCAAATACTGCTGTCCAATTTGGTCTCTCTTGAAACCAGAGCATTACACGTGAAGCTTTGGGAATTCATTGCTTTCCCACTACCATTTAGGACTCACTGCTTCCTCTAACTCATACACCAAAGCAAGTAAACACCAGTTTTTCAGTTCCAGTCATTACTGTGATAAACCTCGAATGAGACTTCATTAGGACATTTCAGTAAGAAATTATCTGTCTAGCAGTAAGCTTCAACTAGTGAACTATAAATATTTTTCAAGGAAATATAGTGCATATTTCCCAATGGTCCTTCAGTTTCACTGTCTCTGCAAAAAGAAAACCAGTAAATTGCTGATACATTTTCCCTAGATAGCAGTAACTGTCACACTGATAAAGCATCATAAAATTAGTACCTGCTAAAAACAGCATGGTATCCAAATGGGTAATCGCAGTGGGCCATCACTAACACTCAAAAAAGTCCCAGATTTGTGCCACCTGAATTCCTGTCAGTGATTGTTGTTTTCAGGTTAATTTTTTGGGTAGAAAATCCATGAAGTTCAGAATAGTTGTCTACCTTAGAGCAGATACTGAGTTGTAAGAGGAAATTCTGTTACTTTAATAACCTTAGACTAAATGCACAAAGAAATTCTCATGGAAAGATTAGTTTAGTGCAGGATATGCTTAAGCTATTCATCTGTTACTGTTCCTCTATAGAACCTGAGCTAAATGGCAGCATCTGACAATTAATGGTGGTGGTGGTCTCACCTATGTTCCTTATGCAGTTCCCAGCTAACACTGGAAATGTAGGTCACTGAAAATAATTCCAGCCTCCCAGGTATTCATAGAAATTAATCCTGGACTACTTTAGCTCATTATATTTTGGAATATTAGTAAGAGGTTTATTAAAATTCTTGTTATTGAAATCTCTTTCCATGAGCATATGTTTGGAGGTTAATGATTTTTCCCTTTGGCTTTGTAGGAAATAGGTAGCTACATATTTAGTCCATTCTCATGAGTAATTGTTTGATCAGTTTTTATGCATTATCAGGCTCCACCATAATTTCTTTTCCTGTTTTGGGAGCAAGCTACTGAATAACTATGGCTGTGTAGGATCTAGATATACATTAGGTTGCAATGAGTTGCAGTTTATAAGTTTCACACTGACAGAATTCACAGCTCTGACAATAGCTTATTGAAATATTTTTCCAAAGTGGTCTACAAGTCCCTTAAATATGCCTAGTGTAAAGACATTTTAATACCTATGTAAATATCACCAAAGGAAAAACAGTGGGGGATAACTATTCTTTTAGCTAGCTGGTAAACTAAAATAGTGGTAAGTATATGCTTCCAGATAAAACTGAAGATTTCCCCTAGAAAGATAAAATCAGTGACATACTTAATCTGTTGCAACTGACTTCAGTGGTACAAGTTTAATTGGTTTAGATTTCCCTGTATGCTCAATGTCAGTAGTACCTTCTTATGATAGTGCTGCCTCACTGCCCAGCAGTAGAGTTCTAGGGACTTGTACATGAATTTTACAGTAGAGGAGAAATTAAGGACACTGTGTGAATAGACACACACACACATCATAGAAGCCATAAAATGAAGATGACTGCAAACAACAGGAAGCCAGTCTCCCTCCCAGGGATAATGTCATTACACAGCAAGCAGTGTTCAGAGAAACTCAGTTTTGAGGATTTATTCAAATTTTAAAGGAAGGAAACTGCCCTCCTTCTTGCAAAGCACCTTTCCAAAGGCTGTGGTCTCATCTAGAGAGCAACTTAATGTAAAACAATGTCCTCCCAAACCTAAGGATTTACTTGCAGGCTATGTATAATAATACCACCAGCTGCCACCTGACAAACATAATTTGTTTACCTACAAAGCAAGGTGGTGATAAGTCCTCATATTTGTAGATTCATGAACTTAATTTTGAGAAGGGAACTCTTCAAGCCATGTTGAAGTAAACTGTCCATTAGCTTCATGTTTTAAGACAACTCCCAATTAAATTGTCACACGCATATTCATAATGTATAAATCCACATATTTACACAATCCTCACCAAAAATAAATAAAGTATCAAATTTCAACAAACTCACTAAAGTTGTGCAAATATATTACCCTTTAGATGTTAGTTTCAGACTAAGAAAAGGAAAACGTGGATTAGCTGGAATAAATGTCAGTATTTTCAGTAGTACTTAAATCACATTTTGAATGAAGAGATCTAGCTAGAAGAAACATGTAAGAAATTTGCAGCAAAGTAATAAGTCTTAGATTTATAAAAACGTAAGTATGTAAATATATCTTCCCTGTTTCTTTACCAATTACAGAGAACTATAGCTCCATATTTAATAATTCATAATCTTCATTACTCAATTTTACATTCCTTTCATGACAAGTCTATAATGGGATTTTTCAATTAAATTTACACAGTTATGATCAAATTTTTAAACTTGGTACATAAAATTCTGGTTTTACACCCATATTCAGCAAAGCAAAATACATAAATGCATGAATGAAATGTTTGTAATAACGCTGTACATGTCTTCATAATCTACAATCATTTCAACAGTCGTGGCTTGAGTAATGCATTACAGTTCCACCATAATTCTAATTGCAGAGGCACATATTCTGAAGCACAAATATTAAATCTGCCAAAAAATGCGTGTCAGTCCTGAAAATATATATTTTACAAATCAGTCCTGACTGGAAAAATAGAAATGTATTGCTATTTAGAAACGTGATTTGCTAAAACTGGGTAATATACTAGTCTCCTTTTATTAAGGTCTAGTGGAGGATGTCCCTGCCCATGGCAAGTCATCTGGCACTAAAAGATCCAACCAAAACCATCCTATACTTCCATGATTCTACACTTCTATGATTCTATGATTCTGTGATTCTTTAATCTAGCTTATTCAACGAAAATATCTTGGAGGGTATTTCACTAAAAGGCAACATACTGGCAAATGGAATTTCAACCCTCTTTAGTTAACACTGGCATTGTTAGTTCCAGAAGAAATCAAAGAAGGATCTAGGGGCTGATTTGGCATATGCTGAAGCTTTGTCTTTATCAGTCTTGAACAAAACAGTTAAGAGCAAAGGCCTCCAGGCTCCACTGGTTTGCCTGAGCAGATCTCTCTGATGAGATGCTCATAGAAATGCTACAGAAGTTTGCTTGATAATACTAGCAATGAGGCACTCTTTCAGCTAGATCATTTTATTGAAAAGAAATTTGGGGATTTACTTTTACCTTGATTTAAAGGGCTACCTGGGGTAGCACCAGTCCTCAAAAATGCAAAAAGTGCAGCAGCACAACCATTTCCTTCACCTGGCAAAGGACTCAAAGGGAGGAATGTTGTCCAACATCACTTCTACAGTGGTGGTTGAAATGCATTTTTCATACTTGGACCAACTTTTGCTTCCTTTCCTACACTGAAAAACGTGAAGAAGTGCTCAGTAACATGTATTTATGGCCATATGACACTAAATAAAATGTGGCATAGGAAGTTTAAAGTTCAGACCCAGGTAAGACAAGAAGGACCATTTGGCTGAGGACGCTAAATTACTGTAATATAGTTTTCAAAGCAGCATGCTGCATTCAGACATAATAAATCACTAGTGACTGTAAAGAAAGTGAGAAGACCTCTGTAACATCTCCAGAAATTCTTTTCACTGGACTTTCTTAAAAAAAATTAAAAATGACCAGACATCAACTTTACATGTTTTCTATTATGTGCTTTTTTCTGAGAACGTCTGCTTTCCAGGACATATCACAGTTACCCAGCTACACTCATACCAATCCTTATGAATTGTTTTGGAGGGTAAATTAATGATAGACACTTACCTAGTAGCCAAATAAGAAGAGCTATAACTCAGAGAAAAATGCGCACAATTCAATTTTATTTTAATAAATAAGTAGATTTCTGCAAGCCAAGTATATGATCAGATGGCCACAGCTGTATCACAGTGACTTTCATCACCAATGTATCACATAGATAAAAATTTCAAATATCTATTCAGCTGAATAATTTTTTTAAATGATATCTTCAAAGAAATAAAAACAGATTTTTTGATCTGAGTACTATTTTCATAAATGTGTAATCAGTTTTGCTGATCACAGTCCACTATGGAATATGTGGAATAGTAGAACTGATGAGTTTTTTCAGCAAGGACATTTTTCAGTACTATTTCTTAAACCAATATCGAAATATCAGAACCACAAAGAGCACACAGAATGAAAAATAAGCATTGTTGTAATATTTCCTAAACTTTTTTCCAGTCTCAAAGGACTCTGATTCTCCTTGGAGAATTGTTAAGTTGAAATTGAACTAGAGAGCAATTTCTATTTTTTCCTAAAAGACAAAATATGACTGACCACATCAGGAAAATGATAGGAAAAAGCTGCAAAATGAAGGGGAAAAAAAAAAAAAAAAAAAAGGTCAGTATTAAAAAAGTGCAACTGAGTAATTAATCAGTGCAACTGAGTAATTAATCACTGGATTAACTACTGCCAAATTTCATGTTAAATTAAATCCCACTTAATGGTTTTAAAACAAGATTAAGTGTTCCTGAGTTTTACAGACCAGTTCATGCACAGGGAGTTGAGCAATAGGGAGAAGCAGCTTCCTATTCTGATCATCATTATTATTTTACTTTATTTCAAATACTGAACTGTTCTTACCTCAACCCACAATTTTTTACCTTTTTTCCAAATCTCCTCCTTCTTCCACTAGGGGTGGGTTGGGAGGTTGGGAGTGGTATTTAATTCCAGGTGGGGTAAACCCATAATAATATAATTGTGATCCTATGATGCACAAGCATAGAATCACAGAATAGTTAGGGTTGGAAAGGACCTTAAGATCACCTAGGTCCAACCACCCTGCCATGGGCAGGGACACCTCACACTAAACCATGTCACCCAAGGCTCTGTCCAACCTGGCCTTGAACATTGCCAGCAATGGAGCATTCACAACTTCTCTGAGCAACCCATTCCAGTGCCTCACCACCCTCACTGTAAAGAATTTCTTCCTCATATCCAATCTGAACTTCCCCTGTTTAAGTTTGAACCCGTTACTCCTTGTCCTATCACTACAGTCCCTAATGAAGAGTCCCTCCCC
>JANRGW010030255.1:0-19442 GCA_024733675.1 Psilopsiagon aymara
GGAGTGGAAGTATGGAGAGCAAGCGAGCGAACTGTGTGGCTGATTTACACCTGGGCTTAAACCACAACACACAGAAAGATATAAAATCTGTAGCAGAAAAGAACCCAAACAAACTAAATAACAAGCAAACCTAAACATTTCGTTCAGGCACTGTTTGTTCAGTTTGCCAGTGTCCATGGCAATGGAGCTGGTGGTAGCTGACAGCTCTGCAATATGGTGAAAGGGTAGATCCTAGGTGTCGCAGTTGTTGAATCTTTCACATGGACTTCACCAGTAGGTGTCAAAGGTGCCTTGTCAAGATGGGGCATCTTGATGCTTAGCTTCATAGCTTGCTGAGGCCTATATATCTTTCATGTCAGATAGAATTCTACTGTATTCTGTGTGTATTCTGCTAGTAGACTGTCTTTGTACATGAATAAAGATGCCTGAAAAACCAAGAATGCGAGGTAGAAATGATCTTTAACAAAGATAATGAAGATCCAGACATGTGAAGTATTTTTAGCACAGAATAGCTTAAAATTTGCAACCAAGAGACCAAGGTGGAAAGTGATATTTTAGTTCATTTAGTCAAGGCTGCATGAAAGGCAGAAGACCAGAAAATCAGTATGAACTCTCTGACTTTCTAATGTCAAAACATCTTCTCAACTTGGAACTTCAGTAGATATTGCAAAAATCCCTAAACCAACTAAAATTCAAAACCCCCAAATTACCACCACCACCAAAGTTCATTGACTTCAGGCTAAGGTGCTGCTGGGTTTTTTTTGTTATTATTTTACTTACTGATAGATGATTAAAATAGGTCATTCTTTAAAGGATCAAAAGTATTGTTATGTAGCTCTAGTACTGCAAAACAGCAGTATCAAAGCTCTGTTGGACATGTGGCTGTATTAGGTTTATGTAGCACAGTTTTGATAGTGGTGGGGCTGCAGGGGTTGTGAAGGGAGACCAGGAGTTGTCACTATGTCAGTGCTATGGGTTCAGCAGTAGCAGTCATTTTTTGCTTTCTCGGTAGCTGGTGCAGCGCTGTATTTTTGACTTTCAGCTTGTGAACAGTGAGAAAAAAGAGAGAAATAGGCTTGCAGAAACCCAGGTCAGTGTAGTAGAAGGAGGAAGAGGTGTTAAAGGTGCTAGAACAGCAATTCCTTTGCACCTATGGAGAAGGCCATGGTGATAGTCTGTCACCTTGAAACACACAGAGGACCACATCAGAATAGACATTCACATTGCACCCCATGGGGGACCCCACTCTAAAGCAGGTACATATGATTCTATGATTCTATGATATGCTGTAAAGGAAGCTGCAGCCCATAGAGGTTCCATGTTGAAGTGGGCTCCTTGGGAGGAGCTGCAGCCTATGGAGAAGAGCTCATGCAGAAGCAAGTTTTCTGGTAGGAAACATGTCCTGTGTGGCACCCATGATGGAGCAGTCAGTTTCTGAATGATGGCTCCCCCTGGACAGGACCCACAGTGGAGCAGTTTTAGGGAAACTTCATCCTGTGGGAAGAACCCACATTTGAGAAGTTTTAAAATCTGGTTAGGGCCTTTCCCTACAGATTTTATCTTGTGGGAGGGATCCCATTAGGGGAAGGTTTTGAGAAAGGATCAGCAAGGATCAAGTGTAATGAACTGAACTTAACCCCCATTTCCTATGTCCCTGTGCCACTTGGCAGGGGGGGAAGTAAAAATCAAGAATGAAGTTGAGCATGGGAAGAAGGTAGGGAGAAGGTATTTTTAGTTCTGGTTTTATCCCTCATTAACCTACTACTTTGTTAATTGGCAGTAATAGTGGCTTGGTGGGCACCCCACCACAGAGGCTAAAAATCTCAGAAAGTAATAATGTCTGTATGGTGTCATACTTTGGAATAACAGTGGGACCATGGATAAACTCATAGAGCAAAAAGGATCATATAATTCATTAAACTGTACGCATATACGTATTTTTCTGTCAATGAGTAATAACATAGTACTCAGAATATGACTTCCTTAGACAATAGCTCACAGTGAAGACCAATATTTTCTCATGTATTCAAGGTTGCAAGCTGAGCTAACAATTACAAAGAGATCCCTGTGTACTAAGCATTTTGCTTCTCATAGTTCCCTAACTAGAAGGTGTTTACAGTGTAGAAAAGTGACTGGAAACAGAGGAGAAACCCTGTTAGTTATGCAGTTAGGATAATACCAAGGCATATAACAAATCCTGGGTATGTATCTCCCTAGCAGACTTGGTAGAACTTGCAGTGCTGATTCTACTTCTTCCTGTTGAGAGGAAGAAGCAAAATATTTGCTGTCCACTACAGTTCTGGAAAAACTTTGAAAAGATATACGTAAAACGATATTGGCAACTGATTTCTACTCCAGTGTCTCTTCATACATACTTAGAACTGTTTACTGTCTTTTAAGGATGAAGGACACAGAGCTACTAGCTGAATCCATAAGAAGACCTAAATCTATAATGACTGTTGAAAGGATAGTTTCCTTAGCTTTGCTGATAGGCAGAGAAAAATGAATAAAGTAGGGTTTCTGTAAAGTATATTGTTCAACTCATTGGCATACTGACAAAAGGCAAACTTGAAAAATGCTAACAAAGAAATAGTCAAATGCCTGAAATCTTTAAAGAAAAGACAAGACTGGGGAGCAAGGGTAGAGAGAGAGGAGAGAGACAAAAATCAGACATCTGCATAAGTATCTCTGTTGTGTTGTTGGGTTTTTTTAAGAAACAAGTTTCTGTCATGGTTTAGCCCCAGCTGGCAATTAAATACCATGCAGCCACTCACTTACATTCACCTCCCCACCCCAGTTGGATGGGGAGGAGAATCAGCAATAGGCAAAACCTGTGGGTTGAGATGAGAACAGTTTAATAACTGAAATGAGGTAGAATATATTAATACAAATAACAACAGCAGCAACAACAATAAGGAACAACAACAACAAAAAAAAAATCAGGAAACAAAAGCATTGCACAATACAACTGCTCCCCACCCGCTAACCAGCGCTCAGCCTGTCTCCAAGCAGCAATAGAGACCTTCCTGCTAACTCCACATACTGAGCATGACACTCTGTGGTATGGAATATTCCTTTGGCTAGCACAGTCAGCTGTCCTCCCTCCTGGCTTTTTGCTCCCCTCCTTACTGTCAGAGTGGGGGAAACTGAGAAGTCCTTGACTTAGGGTAAACACTACCTATCAGCAAGTAAAATATCAGTTTGCTATCATCATTATTCTCAGACCAAAGCCAAAACTGTACTAGCTACTAGGAAAAAAATTAACTCTGTCCCAGCTGAAATCAAGACAGGTTCAAGCATTTGGTGTTTTCTCCTACCATCAGAGCAGTTCTGGGTAAGGAAAGTACTCAGAGAAGAAAAAAGACAATCACTCTTTGTTAGTAATTTTTTGAACAAGAGCAAGGTCTTTGGCAGAGCTCCTTTATTATTCTTTATTTTCTGACTTGTTGCAGTAATTTTTTGTTTATTTATATCATCTATATGTAGCTAAAATTGCAGGGACACAGAGCACCGTCTGATGACTGCTAGAAATATCTTAATATAGAAAGAATAATCCTGAGGATTTCTCAATGGCCTTGAAGTATGCCTGAGGTTTCTGCAGGAGTCTAGAGAGAAATCAAACTTTCAAGTCCAGACTTCCAATTCCACACTACTTCTGAAAATACTGAAATCCTTTATTTCTTCCTTCATTTCACCAGTTCTCCTGGTTTTACGTTTTGTTGTTGGTTTGAGGGGTTTTTTTTCATTGGTTTTGTTAGGGTTTTTTGAAGTGGATACTTGTCATTTACTTAAAAAAACATTTCCAGAATACACTTAATAGAGGAAGAGGCAGATCTCTGAGTGCTGACCTAATTACAGATGAAGTGTGCACATTTTACATATGCAAAGTACATTCCTGATATCAGCTTAGAAACTGCTGGTTACTTCAGCTAGTTTTAATGAATTCTCAAAGACTACAGTGATCATTCCTATCACTTGAGTACACATGTGAATATACAAAAAATTTTGTCCTGTTATCCAAATTGTTTCACTATTAGACATAAAAAATTGCTACGTAAAATAGCAACTGAAGTTAAAAGGAAAAAGACTGTGAATAAAATTTCTATTTCTCACAATTTTTCTTAATATATAATGAGTACAAAATTGTACTGTTTACAGAACTTTGCTGGGAAACAGATTGGAAAGCTGAAACAGAAAAACACAGTTTGACATTTCTGGGCGGAAGTTAAACGTGTGTGTTTGTGTGCATGCATAAGGTCTTTGAAACAAATGAATGCCATGACCGAACTTTTAATCATTAATCTTCCTGTCAGGATTCAGGAGAGAAAGGACTTCTAAGTGTTGTCAGGATGTCATGAGATTCATGTTCACAGGATTCCACTTAACTTTGTACCCTCTCATCTCTAACTGGCATTACGAGCCAGTCATTACTCTCAGTGCCAGGAATTCATGCAGCATAAGTAACAAAGGAACAAGCAAAATCTCTTTTTTTGGGGTGAGAGGAGGTATAAGCTGAATCAATGTAAGAGGGAAAACAGTTTCAGTGTTTGACTGGTTATGCTCTTTTCAATTACAACCATAATTTTGCATTTCAGAAACTAATATGCAAGGAAATTCGCCCATAGCAGTTGTACTCTATTATCATTTAGTTACTCTTCCACCACAAAAAAAGCACTGCAATGTTATGTGCAAGCAGTCTTTTTGCTCAGCTAAGAAAAGCTAATCCACTGTCCTCGGCACTGGATTTTAGCTCAGCTAGAGCACTGTGCACTAATGCTGAAGAACAGAGGTGAAGCTTATGATTCTGGGGTGATGGAGCAAGAAAATGGTAATGGAAAATGTTATATATTTCATATCTATATGTATACATATGGTATATATATGTGTATACATATATATATGACTTTAAATAGTGCATGGCTGCTTATTCCTTTCGTGTCCTAGAATCTCACTTTTTTGATTGGCAGAGGTGCTTAGGTAAGAGACAGATACTTTGTAGCTCAATATGTAGCAAACACAGATAAAAGAGAGAAGCTCTATCATGCCGGGCACACTACAGTTGTGTAATGTGCACTGTTCCCTCAGGTCACACGAAACACACTTTCTCTTAAAAATATTACTTCTGTTCTGCTTAAACGTTGGAGTATTATTACCTTTTCCAGAAGCCTTTTTTTGGTGTCTAAGACCGTACACTTTTATGTGATTGGGTTTTACCCTTTACACTTCAGGAACTTGGGGATGTATAATTAATTAGAACTGTGGTTTGGGGACTCAGAATTTGCCTTGTGAAGTTGCACTTTAATTCTTTGAGGACTTTTAGTACTGCACATTTTAAATTGTACTCATTTTCTGTTTCTTAATCCTTAAAAAATAAGAAAAAAGTAGTAATGCACACATTCCAGGTGAGGTTACAAAGTAACATTTTATGAATAAAATTTGGGAATGAAAATAAGTATACGCATTTTATTTCCAGTGGTTTTGCTATCTGTTTACATAGAAAAATGAAGTTAGTTTAAGAGATGTCTAACAGATGTGAAAATTGAGCAATATATTAGTAAATATCTCAAGCAAGTATTCTGATTGAAAAAAAATCAATAGCATGACATAAAAAGCAAAACAAAATTAAGAACATACTTTTCTTTGCAAACTTGGTCTTTTGACTGTAAAAAATACTGTAAGAGGTTTCTTCTAGATGAAGGCTGCACTTTACCATTTTTACTGATCTTCCCTTGTGTTTTCTTGTAACACTGGAAGATATTTATTCTCCATTGTGAGCTTAGAATTTTCCTCTCTGTTTTCAAATTTCTGGGGTTAATTTTTGAACTGCAGAAACTGGTGGTCACCTGTTCTGTCAATCCAGTGCTTGCCAGTTGATCAACATGCAAGGTATCAAGCGTGTTTCTTAAGTGTAACATAAGTGATTGGAAAAGTGATTTTTCAAAGGCTCCAGGTTGTGATTTTAAACACAGTTTGTCTGCCGTGATTTTGGCTTGCCTTGATCTCTCTAGTTTTCAAATCATAAACCAACTTTATTTTTTTTTTAATATCAGAGACATGCTAAAATGCAAGTATTCATCATGCAAATGCAGTAGCTCATGTTTCACTCTGAGTTTAAAAACAATAAAGATATTATTCTGGGTATCATTATCTTACTAACTTCTCTACAATTTTAATGAGCTAATTCCTTTAATATTTTTAGAAAAAGCAGAAAATCACCAGGACATAATGACAGCTGTGTGGTTTGGTTGATACATTGAAGGGAAGTAATGTCATCCAGAGGGACGTTGACACACTTGTGAGGTGGGCTGATGCCAACCTGATGCAGTTTAACAATGGCACATGCAAGGCTCTATGCCTGGGTCAGGCACAGCTACATGCTGGGCAGAGAAGAGATTCAGAGCAGCCCTGCAGAGAAGGACTTGGGGGCTCTGGTTGATGAGAAACTTAACATGAGGCAGCAGTGTGTGCTTGCAGGCCAGAAAGCCAACCATATGCTGGGCTGCATCAAAGGGAGTGTGACCAGCAGGTTGAGGGAGGTGATCCTGCCCCTCTGCTCTCGTGAAACCTCACTTGGAGTATTGTGTGCAGTTCAGGTGTCCTCACCATAAAAAGGACATGGAACTCTTGGAACAAGTCCAGAGGAAGGCCACGAGGATGATCAGGGGACTTGAACACCTCCCATATGAAGATAGGATGAGAAAGTTGGGGCTTTTCAGCCTCGAGAAGAGAAGGCTGTGTGGAGACCTCATAGCAGCCTTCCAGTATCTGAAGTGGGCCTCTAGGGATGCTGGGGAGAGACTCTTCATTAGGGACTGTAGTGATAAGACAAGGAGTAGTGGGTTCAAACTTAAACAGAGGAAGTTTAGATTGGACATGAGGAAGTTCTTTGCTGTGAGGTTAGTGAGACCCTGGAATGTGTTGCCCAGGGAAGCTGTGAATGCTCCATCGCTAGTGGTGTTGAAGACCAGGTTGGACAGAGCCTTGAATGGTATGCTTTAGTGTGAGGTATCCCTGCCTATGGCAGGGGGATTGGAAATAGATGTTCTTCAGGTTTTTTCCAACCCTAACTATTCTATGATTCTACGATTCTATGATACTGAAGGCACAGCTGAAACAAAGAAGGATGATCTTTCTCTGACGTTAGTTCAGGGACCAAGAAATTAGTTGCTCTCCTGTGTATACCTATACTGTCAGCCTATACTAGTTGTTCTTGCTCAGACACCCAAAAGTAGTTGTGCTTCTTTGGATATCATTTAGTTGTTCCTAACACCCCTTCAAATACTAAGCGTCCCTTAGGTAACTGTTTCTCTGGGTACTTGCATGCAGTTAATAAAGCAGTGATACTGACAGTAAATTGGTCAAAAGCAGGCACCTCTCAAGCAAAAGTGTCTGAGTCTTGAATCATGCCCAAAGAATATGCACCCATGCCTGTGGGAAATTTGTATTCTTTCAACATGACCTTTAGTTTTATCAGCTGAGATCCTAAATGTCTGCTTTAATCAACAAAATACAGATACACCAATGTATACATTAATCAGTAAGTCAATCAATGTTCTATTTATGCAAAATGGGATTTGGTCAGAGGAGGTCTTATGCAAATGTTTTTGTAGCTACTGCACTTTACCAAGACATGTGAGTTTGAAGCTATTAATCTAATCCCACAGAGTACTTGGAACATCTGTTGTAGTTTCCCTGCTCTTCAAAATTCACATGCTTTTAGAGTCTTGTTTACATAAATAGAGTGGTCATAAGGACCTTGCAGGTAGCATGTGTTAGTTAAGTTTGCTTCTCCATCTGAAAGTCAGAGCAATTTTCAATATATGCTTATGAAAGCGGGACACTGAAAGAATATCTGAGCAACAGAAAACATTATATTTAATTTTGAGATTTAGAAAGCTGATTCCTTCAAAATATTTCAGTGTTTCATCATCATGTCATGGTTAATTTAATCTCAAAGAAGGATTGTTTCCTCAGTGTACTTTGCTAGGAAGTTGATCTAATTAATACGCTGAAGGAAGGAGGTAATCTCCACCTGAAACAACTATCATTATAACACAAGCGAACTACATCATTCAGCACCACAGAAGGCAACCTTTTATAAGCCTCAGGTATAAATACATTTTATAAAGTTGCCAATGTCTGCTTATAAAACATATTTGTCCTTAAAGTAGAAATGAACACTGTAACTGAAGGCTGTGAGTTGTTGTTTATCCTGCCAAATTAGATGCATGCAGCAATAAACGCTTTGTATATCTGTTTGTGGACTTGTTATTGTATTGTTTGCTGTATGATTAGAAGTTGTTAAATCCAGCAGACCTTCTTGAGCATACACAGAAAAGTGTTCAAAAGCTTGAAATTATGCCTTTTACCAATATTCTGTTTGAAATTACAAGAATTACACTGCAATTTTCTGTAAATTTTGACATTGTCCATGTTGTGTTGGTCTCATACAGAAATGAGAAGAGCAAAGAGAAGCAGGTGGCAGAGGGAAAGTATAAAGAAGATGAGTTATCCAGGCAGGAAGCTTTGACAAGAAGGAAACTCATATAAAGGTGAGTTGGGGTAGGTAGACAGTGGGACAAGGCAGAGAGTGAATCTGCAGCAAATTGGCTTTTTCAGGTTATAAAGCAAATTAATTGGAAATACCTGTCATTAATTCGAAATAGTCTGTCATATATACAGACTAGCTAAGCTTACTGTAACCTCATATATGTCTTCAGTTATATATGTAAGACTTTTATAATGTGATTTTTTTTGTTGTTGTTTTTCTTGATACATTATGTTCCTGCTGTTCAGATTGAACTTTTTTTCCTTTTTTTTCAGGTACATTTCTTATGGGTATTCACTCGCTGTTTACTGTCACTTGCAAGAATGAATTGTTACATCATGTATCAATTTACAAAAAAAGGGGGGGGGGGAAGTTTCCAAATTTTATTTCAGAATGATGGAGAGAAAAGACGTTGTATCTAACTGAAAAAAAAGAGGCCATCCTGATGGATCACAAACAGGACATAGTTGCTGTTTATATTACATGTGGGCTTTGTGCTTAGTACACCAAATGTGGGGCTTGTTTCCATTTCTAAAATATGTAAAATGAAAGCATAAATATAAAATAATCTGCCAATAATTAGTGAATAAATCTGCAACAATTTTGTGTCATCAATGATCCAAACCCAGCACTTAACCTGTCACCAACTTGAAGTAGGAATTTCATAAAGTGACTTTTAGTAAAAATAGTTGTACAAAGTCTGGCTTCACTTTTAAGATAATGGGTAATAGCAACATACAATGCACATTGTGAAACATTCTGAAAATATTTTAACAGAAATATTTCTATTCTTGTTTATAGCTTACAGGAACTTGTTTGCTATCTTTCTGTTTCATTTTGTGGCAAAAAAATTGATGGTATAGTTATTGTATATCAAAGAGATATTGAACAAGTTTTTTCTTCAAGTCAGAGCTATTCTTCAAGTTTCTATCTGGAAAAAACACTGTCTTGTTTTAAAGATATTTAAAAATGTTTATAAAAATTCAGTCAACTAGAAGTTAGAACTCAAAAGCTGCAGCTGTCTATAAACTCTGTCAGGGAAAACGAAACATTTTTATTTGATTATCATTTCCTGCTTTAGAAAGAAGGGGGGGGACTGCAACGGCTCCAAAGACCACAACTGAAAGGACACAACAGAAAGAATATCTACTCACTGACTGAGAAGATGTTGCTGGATTCACAGAGCGGTGAGCCTAATTCTGTTTTCTTTCCTTCTTTCTTTCTTTACTCCTTTTCTCATTCTACTTTGAATCTTTTATGAGAATAGGAACCTGCCAGGACTTTTATTCCTCCTGACACAGTGTAAAATCTTTGGCCAATACCTTTGGAAACGCAATACTTTTCAGTTTCTCATGCTCTATTATCTCCATTCATGGTAGTATATACTCCTTAATAAGTGTTATAAAATAAATCCTGCTAAAGAAAACACAGAACATTTCAAATGTATCATTCAGAAATTAGGTTAGAATTTCTACTTTTTTTGGTTATGGTCCACCTACTCATTACTATAGGAAAATCTGTAAATACAGGATTTGCAATACACATTCTACTATTGCTCAAAAATCTTCTCAAGTTATTTACAAATTATAATGAAGTAGTTTACTTGGAGTGTTTTTTTCCAAACAGTCTTTCCAGAATATGCTTCTTGTGAGCTGATGTTTAAATCAAACACAAATTGTGAAAGACCATGGCATAAAGTTCACAACCAGATCCTTAGACATAGACATAGAAAACATCAGGTGTCTGAATACAAAAAGTGATTACAAGCAATAGCAACATCAACAATAAAACCTATGACACTTGGTGACTGCCTTGTATTGAGATGTGTGACTCAGTTCATATTTCACTGTTTCATATAAGCATTTTCTGACCATGAGCAATTACTGATGCACAGTGGCTACCAATGCTTGCATTAAACCTTAAAAATAGCCCATTTTTGGAATGTAATAAATAGGGATGATTACTCAGGCCACAGATTAAGTACCTAATCCAGACAAGCGTAGATAACTTCTTCTTCAAAGTCTGGGGAGACAGTAGAGATTGAAAAAGAGGAATAATAAAGAAATAAGTGAGAGAGATCTGGAGATAGATAGAAAAATAATGAACAGTCTACAGATTTTTCCTAGCTAACATTTTGTAATTGAGCTGCAATTTCAAATCTAGCGTACGCAAATCAGACCTTGCTGCTTCCAGCATGCAATTCACGAAAGCTGAATTATAATCAAGAATAACACAGAGAAATGTTAAGTCCTCTTAAAGTCCCAGTAGGAATGTACCCAACAACTAAGCATCAATATTTGTTTTGTCATAGTTTGGTTTGCTTGTTTATTTTTTATTTTATTTCTGGAGGAGATAGTAACTATCCTTTATGGAATTATACAGTGCTTAAAAAAACAGCTAGAAGATTTGTGACCAGGGTTCTCTCTGCCTAATGGGAATTAAAAATAATACCTTTCACTTTCCAAGTTTTCATCCCAAACCTATGGGCTATTTTTGGAGGAAAATGGAACAAGTAGAAAATCCATTTATGCATAAGGACATTTGCTAAAGGGACAGCACACAGAAAGGATTTTGACACCTGATGGGATAGACAAAAAATGGAGAACCCAGTCTTTTGAAGTATAGCTAGATTTCACATTAAGTAAGCAATTAAATGTAACCATGACCCTTAATCTCAGAAAAAAAGAAAAAAAAAGAAAAAAAAAAAAGATGTGCCATGTAGTGAAATTCAAACTAAAGAGCATTAAAATGATTTGCACAATGTACACCACAACAAATTCTGGTTTATGAGCCTGAAGGTAGAGAGAAAACAAAACTCTAGGAGAACCAGGGCTTCAACATTTTCAGAATTAGTGGAATACAAACTATTTAACCTGAAATTCTGGGATAACTCCAAACTGTCTAAATAAATCAAGATGATGAGATCATCACACTGGAATTACATTTAAAGCATGTCCAAACATGATGATTATATAATATTCTAAACATATATAAAAAAAAAAATAATGTGTCTCCAGCCAAAAAAGTAAGGTTTAGGGGGACAATAGCCTTCACAGTTCCCAGTACGTCGAGTGAATATTTCCTAAATCAACAAGGTAAATACAAAGTAAATCCTGATAATACAATAGGTCTGGTTTGGAAGTTTAGTATTCCAGAAATCTTCAAGGTTAACAACACTCAGTGGTTCAAAAATCTATCCAAATCGAAAACATCACTAAAATTATTTCATTTCATGCCTGTTCCCAGTTCAGCACTTTACTTAGTCAAGGCAGCCTCTGCAGTTCCCCTCAAGTGCTCATCCTGTTTCTGAAAATAGCTTTCAATACAATGGAGAATCTTCTGAGAAATGCTTGATGACAGGGAATCTCTACAGTAGGCTGAGTCCTCAAAATATAGGAATGTCAAGGAGAACCCTGAGGGTTTGTTTACAAATGAGACTTGTCACTTTAAAATATGGCTTCTGACAATACTTTGAAAAGCAGCTGTCCAGTTTACACTTTCCTATCTAAAATGATGAAGAAGTATGGAGAAAATATTACTCAATTCAATCTTTTTTCAACATATCCCTCAGGTTTAAAAAAAAAATATGAATAGCTTTTTTGTCTTACAATCACTTATTTGTCAGACTACATTCTAGACACAGAACACAATGCCAGCTTAATTCTGTGGGCCAAAGATATTTTGTTCATTAAAATATTGTCACTAATATGAAAGAGACTGTACCATGAATTTAGAAAGGAGCAGTGGAATTATTAAATGCAGAAGTTAAATAAAACTGAATGAACTTGGTGTTATTATTTTGTCAAAAATGTTTTCCCAAAAACTAAGTCAGAGTTAAACTCATTTTTTGGCGACACTTTTTGAAATCAAATATTGAAAAAAATAAAATTAATTAGAAAATCAAAACATTCATGTATCTGAAGAATGAAATAATTTGATTGCTCAGTTTAAAATATTTTTTTTAAGAAGTAGTTTATTTTCCTAGATTTGCTTATCTCCAATATAACAGCAGGCATAACATTTTCTGTTCAATCTGGATGGAAACTTTCACAATCTGAATTAAAACTGTTCTGAGTTTCTGGCTAGGCTTAAACCATGACAGTTCTTTGTGGCTACCAACATGGGGCATGAACCCGCATCCCTGAGATTTTAGAGTCCTATGCTCTAGGAAAAGGGAAAGGAGAGAAGACAGGAGAGGAAAGGGGAGGGGAAATGAGGAGAAGGGAGGAGAGGAGAAAACCCATTGGAAATGCATAGAAGAGACAAAATTGGACCCACTGTTGAGTTTGGATCTATTGACACATATCTTCATTCACGTTTCTTTTCATAAGTTAGTTTATTTTTCAATTAAATACGTTCCCACACAACAAGATGAAACTGCAAAAAAATCTATTTGTTGTGAATTTTATTTACAAGGTAGGTTAGTGAAAAAAAATTTGCAAAGGATTTTGTAAAGGAAGTTTGTTCCTTCCTTTCTGCGCATCAGAATTATGACCACAAAGGTAAAATGCACAGTGTAAGTATGCATAATACATGTATGGGAGTACAAATAGACGTATACACATATATGTGTATATTTATACAATCCTCACAGATATTAAAAAAAAGACAACTGTATTAAAGTCTGTGGTTAGTTGCAATCTGTTACTATTAGCAGGTAATTTTGACTGTCTGCTTTGTGAGCCAGATTTCATTTTCACTTGACACCTTTGGGTAAAGACATTATCAGAAATTATTGCAATATATAACAAGTGCACTCTACACATTTCATCCACGCCTTTAAGCCCTCTACAGAGCTAGGCAGATCATATTATCTGATTTTGTGGATGCAGAAACAACGGTATGATGTGGAGGGAAGCAGTTCACTCAATTTTTTTCTTGACTCCAGCAACATACCTTAGAACTCAGGCTAACTAACGTATTGATGCAAATACTAGCATGTCAGATAATGACTTCTGAAAAATCATTGCATATTTCTCAGAAATAAGTTAAATTAGTATAGAAAAAATAAATATCTTTGAATGCTTGCTTTACATATTATTAAAATGCATTGCTTTTCTAACCTGAGATGGTATGATTTTCTACTTTTCATGAATTTCAATCATATATTTAAAATACATTAATTCATTCAATAATTTAAACTTCCTGAACCATTTTACCAAAGCTGAGCTGATCAGTGACATTTGTCTTAATTAAGATTAGCAAATAAAACTATTTGACTTCTCAGTAATTTAAAACCAATGTTCACTTTGATGATTAATTTCAGAAAGTTAAAATTCATTATTGAATCATTTTAAAGACATTTTCAAAGAAGTCATATTTATTTTACAGATCTTGCTTTAAAGAACTATTTTTAAGTTGCATGTGATTAATAAAGATTCTAATAGCTACATAACTTATGTCATAAAATAATAATTGGCATAGATTTTGGTTTTGCCTAAACATGTAATGGCAGTCTTTCACTATGTCCTTCTTTTTCCCATGATGGAATATGACCAGAGAGACTTCTGTATGTTACAGTATTGTATCATAATAGCAGGGAACACATCTCCTTGGACATGACCCCAGAGGTTTAAAGTTTGCTTTCTTTTCTCTTACCCTAAAATGACTGGCCATTGAAGATCACCCTCCACATTGACAGGATTATTGCTCTCAGCCTCTGGTGGAAGCTATTCCTTGATCTGTATCCCAAGTACTTACAGGAAAATATTAAAAAGATGGCATTCCTATGCATTTGAACTAGTGGATACCATTGTCCCTCTTAGAAGATGATCTTTCTCTACTCTGCAGAAGAAATCTGTGAAGTTACTCTTCCATGTCGTATGTCACGCAGGTCACTGGTAAGAGATATACAACTGAATAGCAAGTTCAGATTTTCATCTCTCCTTTCAGCTGCCAAGTATTTCAGGGAGGTACGAGCGGGGATAGGGGGTGGCGGTGGGGGAGAGGGGGGATGTCCGTGCTTTGGCAATAGAGTAAGCCTCTTTTTCTTGAATTGTCATACTTCCAAAATTTCCACAAAAAGCAAAAGTCTAATTTATATAATGGCAACAGGGTACACCCAAGAAAAAAAAGGAAGGAAACTTTGTAGACCAAACAAAATATGTGTTTTGCAATTCTATTTCTGCAGCTGAGTCTCAAACATTGATGCAAAAAATACTAGTATGTGGTTTCTTGTGAAAATACATAGAGGATTATTCCAATTAGAAAGGCTCAGAAAACTGAAATATGTGAGTTTCAGTGTATTCTTAATAATGTATTCAAAAGATTTTTTCTAAACTCTTTGGCAGTAAATTATAGAGTATGAAAACATGAAGTAGCTGCATGTGCTTCATTTGGTCTAACAAGTTATTAAATTATGTCTGTTATCACATTGCTACATGTCCAAGTGCAGATTCGGACATATTTTTTCAGTTCACCACATAGAAAATAAAACCAGAAAGTAAGCTTTGCATTTCACACTGTGTCAGTCGCAAATACTGTAAGAACTTCTATCTGAAGTGGGTGATTCTTGTTGTTTAACCCCTCTGGGCAGTTCAGTGCCACCCAGCTCTCATTCCGACCACAGTGGGATAGGTAGAGAATTGGAAATGTCAAAGTGAGAAAACTTGTTAGTTGAGTCACAGTCCAGTGACTACAGTTAGCGCTATTGGCTGTGGTCCTTAGAGGCCATTTGCTGCTGAGGTCAAGGTGGTCAATTATGTATTTACAGAATCATACAATCATAAAATAGTTAGGGTTGGAAAGGACCTTAAGATCATTTTAATTCCAACCCCCCTGCCAATGAGCAGGGACACCTCGCACTAAACCATGCCACCCAACATTACGTCCAACCTGGCCTTGAACACCAACAGCAACAGAGCATTCACAACTTCCCTGGGCAACACATTCCAGTACCTCACCACCCTTACACGAAAAAATACCTTCCTCATTATCCAATCTAAACTTCCCCTGTTTAAGTTTGAACCCGTTACCCCTTGTCCTCTTACTACCGTCCCTAATGAAGAGTTCCTCCCCAGCATTCCTATAGGCCCACTTCAGATACTGGAAGGCTGCTATGAGGTCTCCACAAAGCCTTCTCTTCTCGAGGCTGAAAAGCCCCAACTTTCTCATCCTATCTTCATACGGGTGGTGTTCCAGTCTCCTGATCATCCTCGTGGCCTTCTTCTGGACTTGTTCAAACAGTTGCATGTCCTTTTTATGTTGAGGGCACCAGAACTGCACACAATACTCCAAGTGAGGTCTTACAAGAGCGGAGTAGAGGGGAAGGATCACCTCCCTTGACCTGCTGGCATGCTCCTTTTGATGCAGCCCAGGATACGGTTGACTTTCTGGGTTGCAAGAGCACACTGCCGGCTCATGCTCATTTTCTCATCGACCAACACCCCCAAGTCTTTCTCCGCAGGGCTGCTCTGAATCACTTCTCTGCCCAACCTGTAGCTGTGCCTGGGATTGCTCCGACCCACGTGTAGGACCTTGCACTTGACATGGTTAAACTTCATCAGGTTGGCATCGGCCCACCTCACAAGTGTGTCAAGGTCCCTTTGGATGGCATTCCTTCTTTCCAGCATATTGGCCAAACCACTCTGGTTAGTGTCATTGGCAAACTTGCTGAGGTTGCTCTCAATTCCACTGTCCATGTCACTGACAAAGGTGTTGAACAAGCCCAGTCCCGACACTGATCCCTGAGGGACACCACTCGTTACTGGCCTCTAGCTGGACATGGCGCTGCTGAGCATTTATCTTTTTGTGTCTGGCAACTTCTGTTACTGGAATGTTTTTCGTATGCAAACGCATCCATCTTCACAGTGCTTGCTTTTGTGAAATTGTGTCACCGCAATGTCACAAAATTCTTATATAATGCTATTGGCTATACTAAACTATCATATTTATATTTGGGTTTAAGGCAAATTTCCTTTAGTATTTACTGATATTTGACTTTGAGCTTTATTCAATTTTATCTTTTCATCATCTCCTCATATTTATTAATCTTCCTCAGTTCTCTTTATTCCTAAGAGTTTTCAGTCTTTCTACATACAGAAGTCATTGTATATTAGTTATCTTTGTTCTTCTTGTAATTTTATTGTTTATTTACTCTTTGAATCCTTTCTGTGATAGGATAACCAAAACTGAACACATTCTTAAAGAAGTAGACACATAAAAATATTACCTAATGCTATCATACTCTTTTTTGTTTTCTTTTTCTGCCCTTCGAATAATGCCTAGCATTAGATTTTTCTCCTTTGCTATGCCCAGGAACAGATTGTTGATGTTTTTTGAAGGTTATTTACAACTTTTTCTTCCTATTATTCCTGTATTCCTGTGCAAATTTAACACCACTGCTTATAAAATAGGAAGAAACAGCAAAGACATCAACAGTTAGCCCTAAATTGATGATATATTTCATACTAACATTGAGAGCAAGAATGAAAACTGCTTTCTCTCTAGTCTGTTTTAATTTCCTCAATTGTTATCTGACACAAGAAGTTTTAATTAATTTTTACATGGAAAACTTTAGTATTGGAATCTGAGAAGGCGGGGGGTAGAACTTCATAATACATAATTAAATAGAGTTTAGAGAGCTGGAAGTATGCCTTTAAAAACTTTTATTCTTTTTTTTTTTTTTTTTACACCTGGCATTATATATATATTTCATAAGAAACAAATAAAACTAATACTTGAGTTAGTGGAAACCTTGCTGTAACATCAACTTTGAATCAACTCTAAATTAGACAGGATGAGCTATGTAAGAATGAAGGTATGAAAGATAAACTACAGTCTTATTCTCTAGACTTTTCCAGTGATTAAAGAAAATATTAGTTCTTTGATAGAGTATGTCAGTTGCAGGTTGCAGAAGTAATACTATCATTCTTAACTGCAGTTATTAATCTGCCAGAGATGCTTCAAACAGTAATTTGAACATAATTCATCTGTTAGGGTTTAAGCCCAGCTGTAAATCAGGCAGTCGTTCTCTCACTCCTCCCCCTTTCCCCCTCCCTCCCCTGGGGAGGAGAATCAAAAGAATGCAACTCCCACAGGCTGAGATAAGAACAGTCCAGCTACTAAGATGTAACACAAATTCCTACTGCTACCACCAATAATAATAATGAGAAGGGAAATAACAAGGGAAGAGAATACAACTGCTCACCACCCGCCGACTGATACCCAGCCTGACCCAGCAGTGATCTAACCCTTCCAGGTAACTGACCCCAGTGTTTACATCCTGGGCCTGATGTGCTATGGTATTTAATACCTCTTTGGCTAGTTTGGGTCAGGTGTCTTGTCTCTCCTCCTGGCTTCCCCTCCTCCCTGGCAGGGCATGAGACTCAGAAAGTCCTTGGTCTGACTAAACATAACTAAGCAGTAGCTAAAACCATCAGTGTTATCAGCGCTGTTCCCAGGCTGAAAATCAAATCCACAGCACTGCGCCAGTTACTAAGAAGGAAAAAAATGAGTGCTACTGCTTAAACCAGGACATCATCAGGATGAAAATAGTCAGTTGTTGAGCTTGGTGCACCAGTTTACTGTGAAATTTCAGACTGTAAACGCTGTAAATTGATAGTGGCTTAAAAGTATGGAGTTAAGAGCGTGGAAAATTTAAATTCCAAATGTCAGTCTCTGCACTGAAGATGCTGGCATGTGGAAATGTAATTTACAACTGAACAGGTCAAAAATCTAGCTCTGGTGGAGAGTTATTCTAGCCTAGACAGCTTAACCAAAACAGAGTAGAGTTAAGATTTTAAGACATTGTTCTTTATGTAGGAAACTTAGTTACATGCAGAAATCTTTAGAGCAAATGGTCAAAAGAGTTTAATTTTGCAGAGGAACACAGCAGTGGAAATAAGCCACTGAAAGCATAGCTGATTAGAATGAATGTATTTTTTTCACAAGCTGAATAATCCATCATCTTCCTTGGTTTATAGAAGTCTCTGGAGTCACAAATTTTCTTTTTTCAATGTACTTTGCCAAATAGTTCATATAGCAGAAAATAGTTCTGGTTTTGAAAAAAATTCCTGTACACTTCCCCCAGATTGAGGTGCATTCTGGTTTACTTTTTTCTGATGGATATTTTGGAAGGGAAAACAGAAAGTAAATGTACTGGTCAAAAATGTGTATACATAGGAAATAAAGCAGAAATGAAAAAAAATTAGTAAACAGTGACAAAAAAGTGGGAACAGTTTAAAAAATGTAAAAAGATGTCACATGTGTCAATAATAAAAGCATTTCATCTCTGAGGTTCATCTCTTCTAAACAGCTCTTAAAATATTTCTTTTGCAATCTAAATCCAATCCAAATGTTTGTTTTTTTTTTTTTTTTTTGGCAGTGGCATAATTTGTGAACCATGGCCTACCTTAGCTAATCCAGAATCTGCACCAACACTTTCCATTTGCAGAAACATATATATCAGGAAAGAAATAGCTGATAGGATTATCAGACAGACCTTTCTTGGGGACAAAACTCAATATGGGGGAAAAAAAAACAAAATTGAAGAATTCTTAAATTCAGAAAAATTAACACCCTAAGACTTTATGGGAAAAAGAACCCCACAGCATACATCAATTTACCTGTTCTATGAAACAACATTGTCTGTGATACTGTACAAGACAACATAGATACCTATTTATATGCACTTACTTAAAATTACTCTTCGAGGAAAACCATTCTGAAATTCATTATATTACTTTTACAAACCTGAACTCAAGGTATTTGCTCCTGTATGGGAACAAAGAGGTTATTCTCCTATTTATACATATCTCTTTTTTTTTTCACAATTAATTTTAAGTAATCTATTGTCATGGGTTCAGCAGTAGCAGTCATTTTTTCTCCTTCTTAGTAGTTGGTGCAGCACTGTGTTTTTCACTTGTGGCCTGAGAACAGCGCTGATAACACCAAT